>JANFOE010001095.1:602500-895938 GCA_025667525.1 Glebionis coronaria
CATTTACCTCTTGTTTCTTAACCTCAATAATTTTAGGAGAATCGGTAGTGGTCATAGAGAGCTTTTGTTCAAGTTCATTAACTTTGGTATTGGCAAGGTACGTTTTTTGACGTTCATCCATTAACAAAACATTATATTGACGCTTCTCTTTGGCTAATAACTCAAGAGTTGTATTATATTTGTTTTCAACATCGTCTTTTTGAATTTTTAACACAATACCCTTGTACCCCTCAAGCTCTTTGGTTTTTTGAAGGAGCTCATCTCTATAGCTTGCAGTCATCTCACTCGATTTGATAAGAGCAGCTTTGCATTCTTCAAAATTTTGAGTGAGTGTAGCGTTTGCCTTCTTTAATTGCTTTTAACTCTTTTTATTTTCAGTGACATCTTTTTGTAAAGTGGAAATTAAATTAGCAAGCGCAATACGTTCCTCTTCATCATACTGATTTGCATGTTGATCATCCTCAGACTCATTATTTCACATGTCTGATGAATTACGTGTGGTATTACTATCAACCGTTTCCATCATACATGTGTCATTAATGGCATTGGGTAGATCACTATGCTCATGAATATCACCAAACACATTATATTCATCAGTAGTGTGTACCTTATCGATTGGCTCAGTGTCAAAGATAGGGCCATTGTCATCTTC
The DNA here is from genome assembly GCA_025667525.1 of Glebionis coronaria. Taxonomy (NCBI): domain Eukaryota; kingdom Viridiplantae; phylum Streptophyta; class Magnoliopsida; order Asterales; family Asteraceae; genus Glebionis; species Glebionis coronaria. Next base: position 603,153 of record JANFOE010001095.1, read on the forward strand.
AGTGACTTTGAGAACTTCTTCAACCTTTGCCATGTACGAGTAATGTGCATCGAGTTCTTGATCAGAATCTTCATCATCAGTGTCATCAAGCATTGCTCCTTCCTCAGCTGACAATTTAACCCCTGCTTCCATCTTCTTGCATAGCAGCATCTTTTCCTTGTGATAGTTGGAGTCTCTAACCCTTTTCGGCTTCCTACATTCCTTTGCCATATGCCCATAACCTTGGCAATTAAAACATTTAATCCCACTCTGCTGAACCACTTGACTTCCAACAGTTTCCCTATTCCCAGTAGCAGCAGCAATCCTCTGAGTATCATACTTGGCAGTTTGTCGATCATACCTCGCAGAACCCTCAACATGCGTTAGATTATGTCGATCATACCTAGAAGGACTTTCACCACGTCGACATGTGTCATACCTTGGAGGACTCTCAACATATTGGTTCTTTGTGTTAGATGATGTTCGAAGATTGTTATTGGTGGGTTTGTAGATTTTCTTGTAAGTCTTCATTATGAAAGCAATTTGTTGTTTCATCACTCGATTCTTTTGAGCTTGGTCTTCATCACTATCTTCTTCAGATGATGACTCAGATGGTGGTGATGGTGCTCTTGGCACTTTACCTTGTGATCTTGTGGATGATGAAGACTTAGATGATATAGAATATCGTGGTGAGGATGATGTAGTGGAGTATGGCTTAGGAGCACGAGAGTGATGATCTTGAACATGTTGAGTGGTAGTCACTAAAGCAAGTGGATTAGCTGTCTTTGCAACATGTTCAGCTCGAATCTCATTTGATTCATTCTGGAATTGCTTCAAGATATCAAAGAGTCGATGATATGAGACCTCGTCTAACTTTTCTTGTTGTTTCACTAAGGTGACGAACTGTGTCCACTCGGGTTGAAGTTGTTGAAGAAATTGAACATTGACTTGCATGGTGGAGACTTGCAGATTATTTCTTGTCATGTCATTCATCATTTTATAGAACCTGGATTAGTATGAATCAATTGATTCTCCATACTTTGAAGTAAACTTGCCAAAGTTCCAAAACAAGTTTGTTTTGACATCTTGTTTGTTGAATGATTCTCCTTGTTACAGGCGTTCAATAGCAGTCCACATTTCATGTGCAGTAGGGCACGCATCAACCGTGGAGTAAATATCATCTCCAATCCCACTTAGAACCATATAGATGGCTTCCTTCTCCGCATCATGCCAAGCACAATTTTTAGGTATGAGATCAGATCTTGTTTCATCACGTTCACTTGCGGGTACTGCATCAGTATTATTAGTGGCTGGTCTTGGATGAATTGAGATCTTCTTGAATACATATGGTCCATGAGTAATACATTTCCTCAAGGCATCACCATTAGGTCTTGTATCAAGGTATCGTATGAAACGTGATTTCCATTGAGCATACCGACCAGACATAAGCATTGGTGTTCTCTCTTTGTTACCCGCCACCATGATATTGTTGTTTGTGACACGATACTCTTGAGTAGAATTGATATGAGCTATTTTAGTCATATCAATTATATCATAAAACAACTTAAAAATGCATTAATATTATGAAAATGCCTTGTATATATGTTGTTTTGTTGTTTCGTGTGTGTAGGTACCAAGTTCGCGAAAATCGACAAAAACCGACACGAAGTTTGAAGAAAAGATCGAGGAAGCCAAAATCGAGTTCGATTTAGAGGATTTAATATTTTTAAAGGATTATGGACCTTGGTGGGATCCATATGTGGAAAATGGGCCTGAAAGCCCATTTAGAATTTATGAAGTTATTACAAATTAGCTTGTAGCCCATTACTTAGCCCTAATCAATTGTTATGTGACGGATGAAAAAATATCTCCAATTTTGGTTAAAGCCCAAATGGAAGTAAATAAATGAGTCCCAAGCCCAAGTTTCTACATTGAGACGAATTAAAGTTCATGGGCCTTAGGGTTTGGAAGGTTAAATAAACAAATTGTGAGTTTATATTCAGTCAACCAAAACGCATTTACCACACACATTAAAATAAACGTTATTTCACCCACTCTCTCACCAAATAAACGTCCCACACATCCACCCACTTACAGTCACATGTTTTCACATACACACAATAAAAAAAGGGGTTTCGATACTCTCTATGTTTCTTTCTTCTTGACCCTAAAAATTACCAGTCATTACTGTTCACAAAAAAACCCTAATTAATCTCACCAATAAATCATCAAATTAATAAGGGGCTTTTCACTCACACGAGTGATTCACACATGTGGGTAAATAATCCCCAAAGATTTCGGAAGGCAGAGATGGAAAGGCTAGGGTGCGTAGCAGCGTTTAATTGGCTGTGACTGCAAATAATCTCCACTCATCCAATCAAGAGAGTACACCTCAGCATCTAGAAAGCACAACTAGCACAAGGGATAGCCACGTTGGCAATTCGTGTGCTATTGTGCGAATTTCAGCCATCTGATCAAAACAACCTAGAGAGAGAAGAAGAGAAAGAAGATCCAATGGCTCAAAATCATTATTCTTCAACAACCCTCACCTCTCCTTCAAGTATAAGTACCCCCATTTTTATTCATGTAATCATCCCTTTCTTTCTTTTATTGTTGTAATGATAATTTAGTTTTAGGAATTTGTATTTTCATTTAAAAAGTATTGTAATGATTTTCTGAAATTAATGAAAGTGAGTTTTAGTTTAATCTTGTTTTCGACTTGCAATATTATTCTGAGTTCATACAGTTATTTTCTTTACTAAATTGATATTATATGAGAGATTGTTTAAATAAGCTCATTCTATAACTTAATTAAATAATCAAAAGTTAGATTGGGAAAAGTTAAACCATACTGGTTTGGCTTAAAAGGATGCTGTCGGGTCGAGTTATTTGTTATATGGTGGTAAACGGTGATAGATGGTGGTGCTGATTTGCGTTAAGCCAGCTTAGCGCTGCGTTTCTACTCAAAGGATATCTCCAATAGGTTATTATTCTATTTAATTTTATTGTTCTTATTTTCTTTAATAAATATGTTTTTGTTAAATGATGTGATGAATATCTGCTTACTGCTTTTCTACTTTTTTGCTTAAAATAGTGGTTCTAGTAATAATTTGTTTATTTACTATAAATATCCTTTTAAGTTTAATTTTGCTGTTTGGATTTCTACGCGTTTGGGTTGTTTGGAACTGATTTATGTTAATTATGTTCATTAGCAATTAACTAGTACTGTTTGCTATAAGATCTCGTATATGTTTGCTGATTCATGAATAACTAGTACTGTTTGATCTGTTTTCTTAGTTAATTATGAGATTGAGTTTAAGATTTGCTAATTCTGATATTAGATGAAATTTTTGTGAAAGTTTTCTTTTTACTGAAGTTAAGTCTGAATGCTAATTTTTTGCTGCGTAAACTGTATGGTAATGATCTGTTATGTGGGTTTGAGTTTTTGTATGAATAAGCAGTTAGTAAAGAATAATGATCCATAGTTTCTCGATTTGTTGCTTTTACTGATTGTATAATACTATTGAGTATTTCGGTTTGTGTTATTTGATTTGTAGTTTGGCTTTGCTTTATTGATTCGTATGCTGATGCTTGGGTTTTTACTAGGTCGATTTGCTATTATTCTTATTTTGCTAAGTAAAGTTTATCATGATCAAACTGATCTGATAAGCCCAAGAGCTGATTCCTATCAGCTTGCATAAAATAAGCTTTACAAAAGTCACTCATGTGACAGTTTTTATTTTCGTCCAAAAAATTAGAAATAATCACAAAAACAGGTCCCTTGAGGGACTCGAACCCTTGACCTCAAGGGTAAACGTCTAACGTATTAGCCAACTAAGCTCAGTGCTCGTTTGATTTTATTAACAGTTAGTTAATTAATATAGTATTACTATTTCTGGCAAATTTTAATTTAAGTATTGTTTAATTAAGTTTCAGTTTTAAATAAAGTTTTATTAATATTTTTATTAAAGTAAATTTTGAATTTTTAAAATAATAATTAGTTTCAAAATAAAATAAAATAAAAATAAAAATGTTTTTATTACTTTTAAAAGTTTAATTAGTTTTCAATTAATTAGATTTCTTTTTTTAATTTAGATTTAAATAAAAATAGTTTTAAAAATAGATTTAGTTAAATTACATTTTAATAGATTTAGTTAAAAAAGTTTTAATTATATTTTTAAATAGAGTTAAAATTATTTTAATAGATTTATTTTTTTTTATAAATAGTTTAATTTTTAAATAGTTTTATTTTTAAGTAATTGTTTCTAGATTAATTAATTCGGGGTTTACGATTCATGCACTTTAGGATAGAATTAATTAGTTTAAAATTGGTAGATTTAATTTCTAGTTTAAAAACCGAAAACCAATTCAAATTGATTGTCCAATTCAAAGTAAAAACGTCTCAAATTCACTCGATCTCCGTGTACAACGAACTTGGTTCACCACGTGTTTAATTGAAATCCTCTTTGGTAATATTAGTCTATTACTTTTTCCTAAAGGTAATTTTCTAATTTACCCTATAACGTATCTTAGTTATCACTATACTATCACGATCACATCAAAAATTTTGGCGCCGCTGCCGGGGATCTTGTGTACGATTCGTTTTCGTGGAGATTTGTTGATCGTTGATTTGAAGACCCTTTCCGTCCTCGGAAAGTTTTGTTATTTTTCTATTATATAGTATGTATCGTTTTTCTCAATAATATATTGTATTACGTAGAACAATAAATTTACATACTTTTCAAATAAGGTCTTAGTTGGGATTTCATCACCTAGCTATTGTAGTCGAATCCAAAACAAAAATAAAAGGCAAAATAGATAAATACTAATAAGAAGTTTGAACTCGATTTATACAAACTATAAGGTGGGTATAAGGCGACGTGCTATAAAAGGCCGTCTAAGGAAAAAGGTTTGTAAGTGATTTGTGCCACCTCGTTTCCCCGCTTGCTTGTGCGTATATTGAGAGGGACGACCTATTATTGGTTTGCCGACTCAAGTAGTAATAAATCTTATTTTTGTAGTTTACTTATTGAACCTCGAGACGTTTAGGTTTTCACCTATCGTTTCAAAGTCAACCGAGGGTAATTTACTTCCATAGTAGTTATCCTTATTCCTTGTTTTTTATCGATCATTTTTTATTGAGCAATACCAAATAAAATACCAAAAATAATCTTCTTCTTGTCTAAATTCTTTTCTTCAATCCTCTAAATTCTCGTCTTTGTAGTGTATGCAATTACGTTCTTCTCGTCTTGTGATTGATTTTAATAGGCTTGAAAATATTCCTCGTAGAAATAGAAATCGTCAACAACGAATAGTGGAACCCGAGCTTCCACCTATTGTTGTAGAGATGGCCGATAACCGAACAATGGAGGAATTGCTCCGTGCACCCACCGAAGGGTATGGGGAAGCAATCTTTGTGCCGGCCATTTTGGAGGATCATTATGAGATTAAGACGGTTCTTTTATCACTCATTCGTGCCGACCAATTTCGTGGCAATGAGACTGATAACCCGCACTCTCACATGCGGAATTTTCTTCGAATTACCTCGAATCTTAAGTTTAGAGATGTGACGAATGACGCGATTAAGCTCATGCTTTTTCCGTACTCGCTCGAGGGTAATGCTAAGATTTGGTATGAGAAAGAACCACCGGGTTCGATCTTAACATGGGATGATTTAGTGTCTAAGTTCATGAATTATTTCTTTCCACCATCTAAGACAACACACTTTTAGAACGAGATCACTAGATTTGAAAAAAAAAGTGCATGAATCGTTTGGGGTTGCTTGGGAAAGATTTAAAGATTTGTTGAGACAATGTCCACACCACGGTTTCTCGGAATTACATCAAATTAATACTTTCTATAATGGGCTTAATATGATTGAACAAGATTCTTTAAATGCCTCCGCGGGTGGTAATCTTTTAAGAAAAACTCCGAGAGACGCGTGGGGTATAATTGAGAATAAGTCTAGAGCACAATATTCACGAAACACACCGGGTGTTTCCAATGTGAATTCATTTAATCCCGAGATTGCTAGATTGGACTCTAAGATTGACACGATTTTGAATGAGCTTAGGAAGAATCCTCATGGATCGATTAATATGATTGAGAATGTTTGTATATCATGTGGTGGAGCACATCCTAATCATGCTTGTTTAACCACGGGGTTTGATCAAGGTAGTGCTTTTTCCGCGACGGGAACTTATGGCTCCAACGGTCAAGTTCCTCGTCAAAATCATGTTGCTCCACCGGTTCAAAATAGGCACAACAATGGAAAAATTGGGAATAATTTTAACCGTGGTAACCAAGGGAATTACAATCAAGGAAATGGGTTTAATGCTAATCAAAACAATCAAGGTTTTCAAAGCAATAACCAAAATGATTTGTCAAGCTACATCAAGTCGAATGAGGCAAATTTGAAGGCTTTCCAAAATAACATTCAAGGGAAATTAAAACTTTAAAACTCGATTTTCAAAATAGGATTAAAGGGCAAAACAATAAGATTGAGCTTAATCAACAAAGGCTAGAGCAAAGTCAAAATCATATGCAACAAAGTTTGGAACAAAGTCAAAATAAATTGCTTTTGATGTTTGAGGGATTTATGTCTAAACCATCATCTTCTTCGGGTTTCTTACCTAGTAGCACCATTCCAAACCCGAAGGGAGAGCTTAAGGCCATAACCGTTTATGATGATTGTGATGAAGAAGTTGAAGTGATTGAGTTTAATCCTCCACCTAAGGAAACTTTTCTTGATGTCACCAAGGCTACTTTAAATGTGATTAGTACCTCGGTTTTCTTTGATTTCTTTCCTGAGAAGTATAAAGATTCGGGTCAATTCTTGAGACCTTTTGTTTTCAATGAGCTTGGGGTTTGCAAAGGCCTAGCCGATCTAGGAGCTAGCATTAACTTAATGCCCCTAGCCATTTGGAAAACTATTGACTATGCACCACTTAGTACCACTCGAATGATCATTGAGCTTGCAAATGGTACCACCACTCGACCGGTTGGTATAGCGGAAAATGTCATTGTTAAAGTGGGAAAGTTTTTGTACTTAGCCAATTTTGCTATAGTTGATTATGAGACCAATCCTCGTGTGCCTATTATTTTAGGACGTCCATTTTTGTGTACGGCTCAAGTTCAAGTTGATATGAGGAAAGAGGAAATTAAATTGTTTTATGGAGATAAAAGCATTGTTTTCAAACCGGAAAAGATTCCAAGATTTGTTTCTAAGAAAGTGGAAAGTGTAAAACTTGTTGAGACTTTGGAAAGTAATAAGAAAGCTCTTTTTAATAAAGGTGTCTTTCCAGTTTTGGTAACTTCATTTTTTGAAAATGAAAAGTTAAAGTCAAATGAAGAAGCTTGCTTTGTTGAAACATGTTGTAATCTTTCCTCATCTCCACTCACTCCACACGAGGATGACAGTTTTAAGATTGAGAAACAAATTGATGAATACTTAAGTACACCATTCGATCCTAGTGAGTTTAATAGTGAGAATTTTGATCCCGAGAGTGATATTGCTTTAATTGAACAATCTTTGAAAATGGACTCATTTTCACTCTCTTCGAAGGATCAAATTGATGTTCCTAAGGCACAATCTTCCATTGAAGAGCCTTTGATTCATAACTTCACACCGAGTGAGGTTAGTGACTATTCATGTGATAAGTTCATCGATGAACTTTTTTCTATCATTGATCCACTTCCACGGGGAAGTGAAGACGTTACCGATCTCGAGATCGAGCGTGATTCTCGTATTTTACCTACCATTCTCGAGGAATTCTGCGATGAATTGCCTTCTAATGAGAATGATGATCTTGTATCCGAGTGTGACACACTTGATACTTTGTCGGAAATTTCTTGTGATGATGAGAATGACGACACTTTTGTGACTTACTCAAATCCTCTCTTTGAAGCTTCAGTGAACAATAATCCATTGTTTCAAGAGTATTTTGAGAGCATCACACCTCCTACATCTCACAACCTTTGTGATGATGATCTTCTTGTGAAGGAGGTTGATGAGTTTCTTTATATAGACATTCCTTCGGAATTTGAGGAAGAGTCTAATGACGGTGATGAAGACTCTTGGCTTGATCACCCAATTTATGATGATGATAATGTTGACCCAGAGGGAGAAATTACTTTTGCTCCAATTATCCTTCCCACTCGCTTTGATCTTAATGTGCGGGTTTTTCATGCGACTCATTTTGAGTACCATAACCCCTTTGTTCACATTCCTAAGAGTGACAAGGTCGACAGAGTCATGCAAGTTGAAACCACTAGTGTTGAGACCTTTATACCACCATTATTATGTGCTTCATATGATTTAGGATTAGTATGGGGGACGACATCGTTTTGTCTATTCCTTTCTCCACCGAGGACGAGGTATTCGACCCCGGAATCGTTGATTTAGGGAAATCTCAGCCTTTCACCGATGCAATAATTGAAAGACTTTTTAATCATCTTGGTGTGAGTATATCTCGGGGAGCATGCTATCTCTATACCATTATTTGTGACTACCATCTCTTGTTAGAGATTTGTGTTGGAGTTTTATCCTTTCGTTTGTCATCCGACAACGAGGATGTAATCTTTGACCCCGGCATCGTGCTTCATGTTGGATTCTATTATGCCGGTTTTCACCATTTTCCCTAAGGACCAATGAATGCGGGGATCGAGTCGAGCTCATGACTTGGTTAACAAAAACGAGGTGCGTTGTGGGGGAGTCCCATACATTCTATCTTCTTTCTATTTTCTAACACTAATAAGGCTTGATCTTTCAAGCTCATGTTCGTGATTTGTTGTGCTGTGAATCTTAGGTATGACCCTAATCATTGAAGACTCTCGTTTTCGGTTTTTTCCGGTCCACTTGATCTTTCATTCTTTGAATTCCAAAAAGGGGCACACTCTTTATCCCTTGATTTTTATCGACTAACGTTTTATCTTGAGGCATAATTAATAAACGGCTTATAGATTTGCGTGCTCTTTCCATGCTAGGATTTTGCATTAGACTCTTCGTGTTTTAGCAAGGGGGTGTTACTCTTGAGGTAAGAAACATTGAGGACAATGTTTGGTTTTAGCATGGGGGAGTCAATCGATATAATCGCTTGCTATTGTTTTTGTCGTGTCCAAACGTAATTGTTTTTCTCATTTTTCAAGTCAACCGATATAATCGCTTGCTATTGTTTTTAACGTGTCTAAACGTAATTTTTTTTTCTCATTTTTCAAAAAAAAATTAAATTTTTAGTGTTATTTTTAAGTTTTAATAAATAAAATAAGTGTTTTTGACACAAATGTAGGCTTTCCGTTGGTGAAAATAAAAATAGTTTTTGACTCGACTCGGTTTTTAACCTTAGCTTTTCCTTAACGTGTTTGAATTAAGTTTTGCTAGGCTTTTATATAGGGAGCTTTAAAACGCGAAAGTCTTAACTCATACGGGTTAAGAACAAGAACTTTTCGCAAGTTCCTATAATTGATCCTAGAAAGTCGTTTATCAAGGGAACTTTAAAACGCAAATTCTAAAACTTGAAAAAGTATAAGAAGATGCAAGATCATATACATGACTTGAAAACCCAACACTTTGATTTAATAGGCTAAGTATCCATTGGTTTCACATTTTTGAAATATTGCAATATGGAGAACAAGAGATGATAGAGTTTAATCATAAGTTTCTAAAATTAACTCTTCTTTGTGCAAGTATTTTTGTGTTTGATTTAATCTCCTCGTATTTACTTTCCACACTTGAATAATGATTGCTTAATAAATGAAGTTTTTAGCGGTTTAGGCTTGATATCTTAACTCGTAACTCCTTCTTTTTCTTCCCTTGTAATTAAAGTGAGAACACATTAAGGGTGTCAGCGTCATGGAATTTTGATCATGGGATTGCAGAAATTTGGCTTACTATAAATATCATATTAATAAAGAAGAATAAATAAAAACATGTTCTCTAGGAGCCTTCGGGTGGGAGTCATGTAGCACTAACCTTGTCATTAGAGCCTTAGGGTGTATGACAAGGGGACGTGTTGAATAAAAATTGCTTCATCATCATGAGCCATAAGGTGGGATGGTGTTGTCAATTCCCTTGTGTTTGTCCAAGGAGCCTTCGGGTGTGGATTTTAAATAAGGAGCACAATTGCATCTTAATGAGCCACAAGGTGTTATGATGTAGTTGTTGCTAACTCCATTAATAAGGTCATAATTGACTTTGGAGGTTTTATTTTTGCTTTTAAGTAGCCATATTAGCCAAATTTCGGGTCCGAGGATTTATCCCTCAAATCGTGTTAAGTTATCCTTGGTGTGGGCTTTCTTTAGTGACAACGGTTTTTGAAGTCGAGGTTAGGTTTTGAGTGTTGAGTTTACACCGTTCTTGCCTTCATTTTTGACTAATAAATATCAAATAAAGTCAAATGAGCCTTTGGGTGAATGACAAATAAAATCTAGAGATACAATTAGGAATAATAGGAGATTGAGTTTAACACAAATTACTTGTATGAGTTGGTTTAATTTTGGGACTTATGATTGACAATGATCTTGTTTTTGCACTTGGCATGGAAAAGTGAAAAGTCGGGGACGATGAATCTATTTGAGTTTTATGATCCTAAAAGTTATTTTTCAATAATGAAAGCAATACATTATGTCTTTGCAACATAAGTTGTCAAAAGTTGAATAATGGCGTAGTTAATAGTTTTATTTTATCATTGCATGAGGACACGGCAATTGCTTAGCAAGGGGGAGTTTGATATGAGTGATTTTACTCATACCAATTATATCAAATAACTATGAATAAATGCATATTATCATCGAAAAATGCCTTGTATATGCTTGTTTTGTGTTTCATGTGTGTAGGTACCAAAGATCGCGAAAATCGGCAAAACCGACACGAAGTTTGAAGAAAAGATCGAGGAAGCCAAAATCGAGTTCGATTTAGAGGATTTAATATTTTTAAAGGATTATGGACCTTGGTGGGACCCACATGTGGAAAGTGGGCCTGAAAGCCCATTTAGAATTTATGAAGTTATTACAAATTAGCTTGTAGCCCATTACTTAGCCCTAATCAATTGTTATGTGACGGATGAAAAAATATCTCCAATTTTGGTTAAAGCCCAAATGGAAGTAAAGAAATGAGTCCCAAGCCCAAGTTTCTACATTGAGACGAACTAAAGTTCATGGGCCTTAGGGTTTGGAAGGTTAAATAAAGAAAATTGTGAGTTTATATTCAGTCAACCAAAACGCATTTACCACACACATTAAAATAAACGTTATTTCACCCACTCTCTCACCAAATAAACGTCCCACACATCCACCCACTTACAGTCACACGTTTTCACATACACACAATAAAAAAAGGGGTTTCGATACTCTCTATGTTTCTTTCTTCTTCACCCCAAAAATTACCAGTCATTACTGTTCACAAAAAAACCCTAATTAATCTCACCAATAAATCATCAAATTAATAAGGGGCTTTTCACTCACACGAGTGATTCACATATGTGGGTAAATAATCCCCAAAGATTTCGGAAGGCAGAGATGGAAAGGCTAGGGTACGTGGCAGCGTTTAATTAGCCGTGACAGCAAATAACCTCCACTCATCCAATCAAGAGAGTACACCTGAGCATCTAGAAAGCACAACTAGCACAAGGGATTGCCACGTTGGCAATCCGTGTGCTATTGTGCGAATTTCAGCCATCCGATCAAAACAACCAAGAGAGAAAAGAAGAGAAAGAAGATCCAATGGCTCAAAATCATTCTTCTTCAACAACCCTCACCCCTCCTTCAAGTATAAATACCCCCATTTTTATTCATGTAATCATCCCTTTCTTTCTTTTATTGTTATAATGTTAATTTAGTTTTAGGAATTTGTATTTTCATTTAAAAAGTATTGTAATGATTTTCTAAAATTAATGAAAGTGAGTTTTAGTTTAATCTTGTTTTCGACTTGCAATATTATTCTGAGTTCATACTGTTATTTTCTTTACTAAATTGATATTATATGAGAGATTGTTTAAATAAGCTCATTCTATAGCTTAATTAAATAATCAAAAGTTAGATTGGGAAAAGTTAAACCCTACTGGTTTGGCTTAAAAGGATGCTTCCGGGTCGAGTTATTTGTTATATGGTGGTAAACGGTGATAGATGGTGGTGCTGATTTGCGTTAAGCCAGCTCAACGCTGCGTTTCTACTCAAAGGATATCTCCAATAGGTTATTATTCTTTTTAATTTTATTGTTCTTATTTTCTTTAATAAATCTGATTTTGTTAAATGATGTGATGAATATCTGCTTACTGCTTTTCTACTTTTCTGCTTAAAATAGTGGTTCTAGTAATAATTTGTTTATTTACTATAAATATCCTTTTAAGTTTAATTTTGCTGTTTGGATTTCTGCGAGTTTGGGTTGTTTGGAACTGATTTATGTTAATTATGTTCATTAGCTATTAACTAGTACTGTTTGCTATGAGATCTTGTATATGTTTGTTGATTCATGAATAAGTAGTACTGTTTGATCTGTTTTCTTAGTTAATTATGAGATTGAGTTTGAGATTTGCTAATTCTGATATTAGATGAAATTTTTGTGCAAGTTTTCTTTTTACTGAAGTTAAGTCTGAATGCTAAATTTTTGCTACGTAAACTGTATGGTAACGATCTGTTATGTGGGTTTGAGTTTGTGTATGAATAAGCAGTTAGTAAAGAATAATGATCCATAGTTTCTCGATTTGTTGCTTTTACTGATTGTATAATACTATTGAGTATTTCGGTTTGTGTTATTTGATTTGTAGTTTGGCTTTGCTTTATTGATTCGTATGCTGAAGCTTGGGTTTTTACTAGTTCGATTTGCTATTATTCTTATTTTGCTAAGTAAAGTTTATCATGATCAAACTGATCTGATAAGCCCAAGAGCTGATTCCTATCAGCTTGCATAAAATAAGCTTTACAAAAGTCACTCCTGTGACAGTTTTTATTTTCGGCCAAAAAATTAGAAATAATCACAAAACAGGTCCCTTGAGGGACTCGAACCCTTGAACTCAAGGGTAAACGTCTAACGTGTTAGCCAACTGAGCTTAGTGCTCGTTTTATTAACAGTTAGTTAATTAATATAGTATTACTATTTTTGGCAGATTTGAATTTAAGTATTGTTTAATTGAGTTTCAGTTTTAAATAAAGTTTTATTAATATTTTTATTAAAGTAAATTTTGAATTTTTAAAATAATAATTAGTTTCAAAATAAAATAAAATAAAAATAAAAATGTTTTTATTACTTTTAAAAGTTTAATTAGTTTTCAATTAATTAGATTTCTTTTTTTTAATTTAAATTTAAATAAAAATAGTTTTAAAAATAGATTTAGTTAAATTACATTTTAATAGATTTAGTTAAAAAAGTTTTAATTAGATTTTTAAATAGAGTTAAAATTATTTTAATAGATTAAACTTTTTTTATAAATAGTTTAATTTTTAAATAGTTTTAATTTTAAGTAATTGTTTCTAGATTAATTAATTCGGGGTTTACGATTCATGCACTTTAGGATAGAATTAATTAGTTTAAAATTGGTAGATTTAATTTCTAGTTTAAAAACCGAAAACCAATTCAAATCGATTGTCCAATTCAAAGCAAAAACGTCTCAAATTCACTCGATCTCCGTGTACAACGAACTTGGTTCACCACGTGTTTAATTGAAATCGTCTTTGGTAATATTAGTCTATTACTTTTTCCTAAAGGTAATTTTCTAATTTACCCTATAACGTATCTTAATTATCACTATACTATCACGATCACATCAAGAATCCATATCAAGAGACTTGAAATCGATGAAGTGAAAAATGGATCTTAAGTAGATGTTGTTGTGAGTAGATTGTGGTTGAAACTTCACGAAATGGTGTGAAAACCCTAAACAATGTCTTCGTAAGAAACCAAAAAATCGTAGGCAAAAAATCACACCAAAGTTTGTTAAAAAATTTCAAAATCACGTTTTTGAAAATTTTTATAACAATACGGAATAATTTTCCTTTATCTAATCCGGAATAGCAAACACCTCTATCCTGAATAACAAAATAAACCTTATCCAGAATAATTGTCCTGAACCTAATACGAAATAAAATTTTTTGGGCTTATCCGGAATCCACCTTTTATGTCTAATCCAGAATGTCAAAATGGAGCTTATGCGGAATCTTCAAAAACGTTCTTATCCGGAATCCTGAAACCTTGCTTATCCGGAATAATCGTTCAAGATGTTATCCGGAATAATACTTATCCGGAATCAGTTATGATGTTTATCTGGAATCCTGTGGGAGTTCCTATCCGGAATCCTGTGGGAGTTGCTATCCGGAATGCTGTTGAAGTTGCAATCCGGAATGTATATAAGCTTATCCGGAATTTTATCCGAGTGCTTATCCGGAATATCACAAAGATATTTTTATCCGGATTCTTGCAAATTTTCTTATCCGGAATGTTTAAAACTTACGCTTATCCGGAATATTGTAGTGAAGACCCTTATCCGGTATCCTTTTCGAGCTCTTATCCGGAATATCCTTCTACTTCTTATCCTGAATAATGAAGCCCTTTTATTCCGAATATTGAGAACCTTATATCCCGGATAACAAAATAATTCCGAACCTGTTAGATTTACCCAATAATCAAGCCAAAATTACCAATTTTTTCATGAAAATCAAGAGAATGATAAACACCCTACCACAACTTTGTAGGCAATTTGTGTATAGATTTTGAGCTCGAAAACACAAAACTTTTTGAGACGAGATGATTTTAAGAAGAAAAACACACGAATAAAAAAAATGATAATCACAAACTAAACACGAATCTACCCCATGGCGATTGATACCAATTGTTGTCCCTAATAATATGATGATAGATTAAAGAAATGAGATGGAAAAGATATGAATTTTAGAGAGAGAAAGTAGTGAAAGAAAGTAGAGAGAATGAGATGATTAACTTGGTGAATATTATATTAGAATAATGAGAGTTACTAATGATCATCCACCCTTCCTAACATGCTAGGAAGGGCCTTATATAGTCGGGCTTACATGTAACCATAATGGGCTATATTGTTTGGACCGGGCTTGTCTTTTGGGCTTTAAGTAGCTTAAATGCAAGCCCGTGAACCACGACTATTTAACTATCTATTACAACGTTCTAATAAATATTACAATAGAAACCTATGACCGAACATTCTTATATGACTCAATTATTTTGAGGCTAACAAGGTTGTCTAGTTTTTGTTTGAATACTCTTGTTATTGCGTCTGGTCGATCTTCTGATTTCAAACCATGTTTGTTTACAAAATGTGCAGTTTCCGGCCAATTTGGGTTACACGTGAATGTTATGAATAGGTCAAGGTATCCATACACTCTGTAAATTATCATTGCGTCTAAATAGTTCTGCATCATATATCTTGGGATTCCAATAAATGATGATGGTAATACATAACTTTTCCCTCGTAACTTTACTCCAGAATCTTCTTCCTCCGCCATTTGAGCTAATTTGTTGTATGTTTCTCTTCGTAAATCATTTTTGTAAGATATTGTAAATCTTGCTTATGTTTAGAGAGACAAAGATATAGAATAATGGTGAGAACGCACACACTTTTAGAGAGAGAAAGTGAAAGAGAAACACCTTCTACTATGTGAAAATAATAAGTGAACCACACCCTCTCCATCTAAGGAGAGGTTTTATATACCCAAGCCTTATGATGGGCTTGGGCTTACATATTGGGCCATCCATACATTCCATGGACTAAGCCTTTCTATGTTTACTTGATATAAAATAACTAAACTACGAGCTACTACTTAATATATTTTCGGAGTGAACAAATCTTCCTAAATACGTATAAACGTATTTCCAACAACCTCCCCCTAAGGGAGGTCACTCCAAACAAGGGCGTTACCTAAGTTATAATAATAAAATAAACCTAGCATACTATGCTTGTCTTGAGTTAGTAGTCTTCGTCTTTCTTTTCTTTTTTCTTTTCAGGTAAACTTGCTGATGTGATCTTTGATATCAATCTTTAGCATTAATCTCTTGCCTTGATCTTGTGCATCCTTCACTTGTGATCTTCGCCTCTTCGTGACTTCACATCCCACATACTTATACCTTTGTAATTCTTGAAAGCTTCCGAGTTTGATACAGCGTAAGACTTGACTTTTAAGCTTTCTTGAATTATATTATGTAACACCCCACTTGGATAAGTGGACCGTTACGTGTATTTATGGCGTGTCATCAAAGCATAAGGTAAATGTCCTAAAACATTAAATGACCATAACGGAAATACCAGAATCAAACATCGGTAAAGCAACCTAAGCTCAAAACATGAAAAATAAAATACTGAAGGAAAGGATCAAACAATGTCCAAATAAGCAGAATAATGTAAGTACATAAAGTAAGAAGTCTGGATAGCTTCCATCCAAATGCAAATGCTCTCAGAATCCTAAGAGCGTCATGGGGTACCTGCCGTTAGAACATGAAAGGGAACTACGGCTGAGCATAACGCTCAGTGAACGGATGTAAAGCATGATAAGGAATTACTGAAATGGAACAGATGATGAACTATTGGAGCTGTAAGACTGATAAGTAAAGTTGCAGCGGAAATCTGTGTATAATCTGTAAAGTCTGATTCATAAATAATAAAGCTGAACTGTTATCTGTTAAATCTGAAAACATGCATTTACTGTATTTTGATTGCCAGAGCTTATATAGGTCACGTACTGTAACAACCGTGCATGAATAACTGGAGGGGTGGCCTCGTCATGATGTAGAGGGGTGACCTCTAAATAACTGTAGAGGGGTGACCTCTAAATACTGTGCTGGGTGGAGGGATCAGCTCCAATGTGAAGGATGTAGAGCACACACCACATTCACCCTGATAACTTGTAAACTGATAAGCCTAGGATGCATCCATACGCCCCACTAAACATAAATATAAAAATGGCCAAACTGAACATGAGTGGGACGATGCAGGATATCACTCTCCTGCATGTGAGTCACGACACCGGTGCCTCTAGTGCCGTGGTTACGGTACCTCCGTAACTAGTACATAAACTGGTCGTGCTTGTATATAATGCTCAGGCAACTTATTTCGTTATTAACATGATTACTGATAAGCTTAAACATATACTGGGGAAACATTTGGCTACAGACGGGGAATCCTAATCATGCATAGAAAGGAAGTTTTTACTGAGATGACGGAAAATACGTACCTCGCGTCCAGTAACTGACTGCAAGAATACAAGTAGAACTCCTACTCAGACTTCACGCGAGCAACATAAATAAAAGGCGCGAATAAGCTAACTTATATCCGTCTATTTAATTTACAGTTCTTATTGGCTTATCATTTATTTATTTTATTTTATTTCTGGTATTCTGTATGCATATTAACTGATGATTCTGAACTTATAATAATTCTTGCAATATCAATGACCTAAAAAAAAATACAATACGAACGTATTCTGACATGATATTAATACTATAATAAATGACTTGCAAATAATACGAAGTTTTCCAACTTATAAAGTTTCAAAATCCTTTAATTCATAATACCCTTTTACAATATTAAAAACAAAACTATATTAATTTAATTAATTTAAAATACAATTTAAAACATTTATAAAACTTATAATAAAAGGTATAAAATAAAGATCTTCGTTTTATATGTAAAGATTTATATTTCGAACCTACCGAGATATCCCCCATCTCGGTCGCACTAAAAAAATTAACCAACTATACAAAATCTGCCTATATGAATTAGTGACAGAAATCTGTGTCGCTATAAACAGTGTGACTAAAACTGGCTCAAAACTGTCCCTAGAAACTGTCACTTAGAATCTGCGACAGAAATTTTCGTCGCTAATCTTTCGCTAAAGTCATTTTAAAAGTTGTTATTTTCTGTCCGAATTTAACCACTGATTTTATATAAGATCCCCACTGATTTTGTAAAGTTCCCGCTGATTAGTTGTTTGTTCCCACTGCTTTCACTACTGTCAAACCCAAACACCCCCTTATTGCGAGTTAACCCCAAACACTCCCCCTGTTGCTCAAGGCTGCGGCCTGTTAGAAAGTGAACCACCAAGACCTGCTGGTCTCGGCTTGTGTGTCCAGCCGAACCAAAAACAACCCCTAATCTCGTTTCTCTTTTAATTCGTGATGAGCATGATTAATTAAACCAAGATCATTTGTTCTAGATTGATTCATGACTATAAAAAAAAGAAAAAGGAAAGATGGTTTACTGTTTATACGTGATTAAGGGCAATCAAACAACGTTCGACTTCTATGATTAGCATAAATCCGATCCCCTTTGTCTTTTTTTTCTTCTGCCGCCGGTTCTCTTGCATCAACCAACGAACCCTATTTTTTATTTTTTTTGTCTGATTTGTTATTTGGAGGTTTACCTCCGTGTATATTGTACAAAATGGGCTTAGACCAAAAGTTCCTTTCTTTTTTTTTAAACCAAAACAACCCTTATTTCTTTTAATATAAAGTTTTCATTCATTTTTTTTACGCTCACATTTTATTCCCGCGCTTTTATTTCTGAATTCCCGCATTTTTATTTCTGTCTGTTAAATAATACCTATATAGTTAATTAAAAAACAAAACTACGTATTTAATATTTTGATTTAAATACGGGTTTTACAATTCTTCCCCTCTAAAAAGAATAATTCTTCCCCGAATTAAGGATACGACTATACTGGGTTTTACAATTCTTCCCCTCTAAAAAGGGAAATTCGTCCACGAATTAACGGTAATTAAGCTGGTGAAGCTTATAAAAACTGAAAGGACATATAAGCTGAAAGGACATGAAAGCTGAAGAGGCATAAGAGCTGAAAGATCATTCGTCCCTGATTTCGAACATACTGCTGCTGAAAGGGTATAACGTGACATGACTGACGTGAACATGGAACGTGACGTGTCTGGAAGAAATTAACTAAATTCTTGAAGGAAAAAGGGTGAGAGGTCCGGATGGACTCCTCCGTTCCGAGTGGCTTCCCGCTCGAAACGATTCCTTTGAAGGTCTAAGCACAATGAAAATCTTGGTCCTGCTGACCATGACCTGATGAATACTGAATAGTTCTTGGTTCCATACTTAAGATGGATTTTCTGAATCTGATAGAATGAACAAACTATAGCATGTGGATACATGAAACAGTACATATAAATATCCTGAAAGATAACATTTACATATCTGAGCAAGCTGCTTAAAACATATTAGGGCGACTACGTGAATAATTTCGAACGTACTACGTGAGAAATCGTGACCGTGGTTCATAATTATATGAGGAACACTGACATGGAATATATCATGAATGTGATACGTGAATCATACTGTGAACGTGATACTAGAACATATCATGAACACATGCTGACCGAGGAATGAATGTCAAAAGATATGGCTGAGATGTGAAACGTCTGCCTGGTTATGGAACAGCTGTGCTATACTAGGGTCCGGTTTCTCAAGTTTCATGTAACCGTATTCTGTAACAAGCTGTGAAACGTGTATCGCGGAATGGAACACTTACTTGAACGTGAACAATGTTATGAACACGAACGTAAGCTTAAATCCTGAGATAGCATAAAACATGAACTAAAACAGCATCATACTGCAAATGAGACGTAAATGTGAAAGTGAAAATAAACATGAATGTAAAGTGAACGTAAACATACACGTGATCGTGAACATGAAGTCTGTCTGATATGATGATCGATGGAATGCCTCGAAATCATACGATTTACTGTAGAATTTTCTGGAGGTCCGCTATTGCGTAATCCGGATGAAAGGAAACGCGTAGGTTGATTACATGGTCGACAATGACTTAGATAGTATTATACTTTTTCTGAGTGTGTGGTAAAACTGATAACAATCTCCATGGAGTCTTGTCTCCTTTCGGTCCAAAATTTCTACTGGTAGTAATAACTTGATAGCATGACGGCGTTCTATCTTAAACCTGCTGGAATGGCAGGCATTAGATATAAACATAGTTGCCTCAACGTGTTATACTGTTTCTATCAAAATTCTTCCTGGAATTTTGGTACATTCTGGTGGAACCTGAGTGAATATTCACGAAAAAGTATACATAATTCGGTGTAGGTTCTCTTCTTTATGCATAAGCTTAGTCATAGAAGGCTAATCGTGAGAACTATCGGGGATTTCTACGGTAGTAATTTTCTGAGTTCTAGAAATTTTGTATTTTTGTCACCGACGTCGGTCTTGACCATTTGGTGATGGCCTTCACCTACGCAGGATTGTCTGAAATTTATTTCTGCTGAAATATGGTGGCTCAGAAATGCCACTATGTTCAAGTGAGATTTATATCTAGAAAGTTGTGTATAAAAATAACTCCTATTGAAGATTCTGTACAACTATGAGAATATGAGTCTCGTGTTCTTCTCTAGCATCAGGCAGATCAGAATGTGATCAATGAATATACTGATGATATTGCCTGAGAGTCATGAAAAACGTTTTCTTCATAATTTCATAATATAGCTGGAGCATTAGGGAGCTCAGAAGTATAAAATCAAAATTTTTAGAGAGATTGTAATATGTCTCTCTCACCACTGATGGTGACATGATCATGAATTTTTCTGGAAAATATTTAAGAAGTCATAGCAGATCAGATAAAGCTGCTATTCGTGGAATGAACATCAATTAAAACATGATGATCTTGTCAAAATATCGGTGGTCGATACATGATCTTATGATACCGACCTTCTTCCTGATAAACAGAAACGGTGTTCTTCCTGGTGGTGCGCTAGGGCGAATAAAGCCTCATTCTGGTAATTCTTGCAGCAAATGTTGTAACTCTTATAACTTAACTGCAGCCCTGCGATCAAGAGTTCTGAAAACAGGTTTCGTTCTTGAGACAGATTCGATGTTAAATTCTGTCTCACTGATAGGAAAATTCTCTGGAAACCTTCTGGTATTGAGTCTGGAAGTTCTGGAATAATCTGTTGATCATAAATTTTTAAGAACTTCAGAAGTGAATTGTAACTAGTGTCTAGAAAGTCTTCATAGCTTTGGAATAATAAGTCATTTGCTGTAAAGCATAACAACTGGTACTGATTTTTATGGCAGGAGTAAAATGAATATGTTCAGGGTTGGTAAGACGGATCTCGTCGTTAACTGAAAATAAAACTTTAATAAATATGGTGATATTGTTGAGTCCTTTCTAGCTGAGAGGCAAGTAACTACCTGATTTGAGATAAAGCTGACATAGGAACACGTGAAGCAAACATGGCGACTTTTTACTGAATGTGTTTGTCTATAACCTCACAGAATGAATACTGTTTGTTTAATCTGAATACTACTCTAATGGTGGTGACTGAATTTTTAATGATCTGATTCATGCGTGGCATAATAGAACGGGTATACCTCTGTCTGAAAGGTACCCTGAATTACTAAGGGCCTGGTTTGGAAACATACTGGGGTTATGAGTTCTGACTCGTATTTTGAGGAAAGATCCGTATGACGTGTACCATGACTGGTGTCCTGATATGTGTTTTCCGAAAGGATACCTAAGAACTGTGTCTTGACTGTTGTCTGGACATGTATTTTAATGGATGAACCTGGACAAGGCGGAATTTTTTTTTTGGTAACTGTTAGGATTGGCGGACCGGTTAGACTAATGAACTCTTGTATTTCTGGTCACGTCCGTGCCGGAGTTCCGATGGTTACTGACTGATTAAATATAAGTACGATGGTTGTTACTACTGCTTTGTCTATCACTTTATGACTGTCAGTATCATGACCGTGATTCGTGTAACTATTCTGCTGAGTGGCCGGCTGGGTTCCGGTTCCCACACTTCTGAATGAACGGTTAGCTGAGTGAAGTGTGACATCTAGCTGAGAAAGTAAGAGTATGGAATGGGATGGTAGTGTCTGATGGTTGAAATTTTATTCTTGTCAGAAATTTCAAATTTATAGTTTTCGTTCTTGTTCTGCAGAGTCTTCATAGTATCAACAGTATCAGCATCTTGAGAAATCTCCAAAGCATCAGCAGCATCAGCATCTTGAGAAATCTCTAGAGCATCAGCAGCATCAGCATTTGTGAGGTCTTCAAAGTGTTAGCAGCATCGGTATCTGGTAAAATCTTCAACTCACGAGCAGCATCAGCATCTGGTAGAATATCGCCAAGTGGAAACGCCTGAGATGATTTTGGATCGATTAGAAATATCCATGGGGTAGTGTCCCTGGAGTACACCTGGACTACTGTACATGAAGTACAAAATGAATACTGCACGTGGAGCATATCTGAGACATTGTATGTGGAGTACACATGATGTATTGTACACGAAGTATTACTGAGACACTGTACATAAGGTACATATGGAATACTGTTCATGGCACTGGTGGAAATTTTATGAGATGATCAATAAGGGTGACGCTTGTCTGACCTGATCAAAGAAATAAATTGATTTAAACGGAAGTGAACTAAACTGAAATGAGTATCATGATGGCCTGGTAATTCCTGAGTAGACTTTATGCTGGTTGCATAAAGGTTCACAAATATGATTAAACGAATTTTCAACAATGGTCCGCATGAAGACATGACTGATAAAGACCAGAACATGATTTGTCATGAAATAAGATCTTATTGTAGTTCTTTTGTATCTTATCATGAAAACATCATCACTTTGTTGAAAACATAATCCTCGTAAGGAGACATGAATCTTATTCAGCATGAAAATAACCTTTACGCGAGAGTATGAAATTTTGACTATTACAAAGAACATAAAAATTCTAATCAACTGAGGTTTAATATCAACTAATGTGGATGGTTATGGTTCAATCCACATAATCCAAGGAAGAAAACATGTGACTAAGTATGGGCGATTCTGGTTCGATCCATATTTGTCAAAATTTTGTTAGAACTGTCAAGTATAGGAATTTATAATCTGGGACTAAATATGGTTGGCTGTAGTCCAGTCCCGACTTATCAAAGTTTATAAAATGTCCTGATATGACAAAGGTGAACAACTGTGGATCGGTTCACAAAACATTATTCGACCGAATAGCATAAAAATTTGATCTGAAAAATAGTGAACGTTTTTGGGTCGGTTCACCGAGTAATATTCAACTGAAAACATGAATCTGACATGAGTAAGGATGAACGCCTAGGGTCAGTTCATCAATACAAAATCTGAACGGGCAAGGGTGAACGCCTATGGGTCGGTTCACCAAAACAAAATTCGCAGAAAAGCACATGCGACTAAATATGGCCAGTCCTGTACCAACCCTTCACTTAGTCAAAAATGTTAAGAAGACCGACTGATAACTAAAGGAAACTGACTGATAAATGCATGAGAAACATGAAAGATTACAACGCCAAAAATCTGGGAAGTTCCTGGTGACTACCCACTAATCACAGGTCAAGTTTTAGAGCCTACAGGTCGAACCTTGCGCTCTGATACCATAATTGTAACACCCCACTTGGATAAGTGGACCGTTACGTGAATTTATGGCATGTCATCAAAGCATAAGGTAAATGTCCTAAAACATTAAATGACCATAACGGAAATACCGGAATCAAACATCGGTAATCCAACCTAAGCTCAAAACATGAAAAATAAAATACTGAAGGAAAGGATCAAACAATGTCCAAATAAGCAGAATAATATAAGTACATAAAGTAAGAAGTCTGGATAGCTTCCATCCAAATGCAAATGCTCTCAGAATCCTAAGAGCGTCCTGGGGTACCTGCCGTTAGAACATGAAAGGGAACTACGGCTGAGCATAACGCTCAGTGAACGGATGTAAAGCATGATAAGGAATTACTGAAATGGAACAGATGATGAACTATTGGAGCTGTAAGACTGATAAGTAAAGTTGCATTGGAAATCTGTGTATAATCTGTAAAGTCTGATTCATAAATAATAAAGCTGAACTGTTATATGTTAAATCTGAAAACATGCATTTACTTTGATTGCCAGAGCTTATATAGGTCACGTACTGTAACAACCGTGCATAAATAACTGGAGGGGTGGCCTCGTCATGATGTAGAGGGGTGACCTCTAAATAACTGTAGAGGGGTGACCTCTAAATATTGTGCTGGGTGGAGGGATCAGCTCCAATGTGAAGGATGTAGAGCACACACCACATTCACCCTGATAACTTGTAAACTGATAAGCCTAGGATGCATCCATACGCCCCACTAAACATACATATAAAAATGGCCAAACTTAACATGAGTGGGATGATGCAGGATATCACTCTCCTGCATGTGAGTCACGACACCGGTTCCTCTAGTGCCGTGGTTATGGTACCTCCGTAACTAGTA
Source organism: Glebionis coronaria (assembly GCA_025667525.1). Classification (NCBI taxonomy): domain Eukaryota; kingdom Viridiplantae; phylum Streptophyta; class Magnoliopsida; order Asterales; family Asteraceae; genus Glebionis; species Glebionis coronaria. The sequence goes on from JANFOE010001095.1 coordinate 627,387, forward strand.
CATAAACTGGTCGTGCTTGTATATAATGCTCAGGCAACTTATTTCGTTATTAACATGATTACTGATAAGCTTAAACATATACTGGGGAAACATTTGGCTGCAGACGGGGAATCCTAATCATGCATAGAAAGGAAGTTTTTACTGAAATGACGGAAAATCCGTACCTCGCGTCCAGTAACTGACTGCAAGAATACAAGTAGAACTCCTACTCAGACTTCACGCGAGCTACATAAATAAAAGGCGCGAAAGCTAACTGATATCCGTCTATTTAATTTAATGTTCTTATTGGCTTATCATTTATTTATTTTATTTTATTTCTGGAAATCTGTATGCATATTAACTGATGATTCTGAACTTATAATAATTCTTGCAATATCAATGGCCTAAAAAAAATACAATACGAACGTATTCTAACATGATATTAATACTATAATAAATGACTTGCAAATAATACGAAGTTTTCCAACTTATAAAGTTTCAAAATCCTTTAATTCATATAATAAAATTATACCCTTTTACAATATTAAAAACAAAACTATATTAATTTAATTAATTTAAAATACAATTTAAAACATTTATAAAACTTATAATAAAAAGGTATAAAATAAAGATCTTCGTTTTATATGTAAATTTTTATATTCCGAACCTACCGAGATATCCCCCATCTCGGTCGCACTAAAACAATTAACCAACTATACAAAATCTGCCTATATGAATTAGTGACAGAAATCTGTGTCGCTATAAACAGTGTGACTAAAACTGGTTCAAAACTGTCCCTAGAAACTGTCACTTAGAATCTGCGACAGAAATTTTCGTCGCTAATCTGTCGCTAAAGTCATTTTAGAAGTTGTTATTTTCTGTCCGAATTTAACCACTGATTTTATATAAGATCCCCACTGATTTTGTAAAGTTCCCGCTGATTAGTTGTTTGTTCCCACTGCTTTCACTATTGTCAAACCCAAACACCCCCTTATTGCGAGTTAACCCCAAACACTCCCCCTGTTGCTCAAGGCTGCGGCCTGTTAGAAAGTGAACTACCGAGACCTGCTGGTCTCGGCTTGTGTGTCCAGCCGAACCAAAAACAACCCCTAATCTCGTTTCTCTTTTAATTCGTGATGAGCATGATTAATTAAACCAAGATCATTTGTTCTAGATTGATTCATGACTATAAAAAAAAGAAAAAGGAAAGATGGTTTACTGTTTATACGTGATTAAGGACAATCAAACAACGTTCGACTTCTATGATTAGCATAAATCCGATCCCCTTTGTCTTTTTTTCTTCTGCCGCCGGTTCTCTTGCATCAACCAACGAACCCTATTTATTTTTATTTTTTTTGTCTGATTTGTTATTTGGAGGTTTACCTCCGTGTATATTGTACAAAATGGGCTTAGCCCAAAATTTCATTTCTTTTTTTTAAACCAAAACAGCCCTTATTTCTTTTAATATAAAGTTTTCATTCATTTTTTTACGCTCTCATTTTATTCCCGCGCTTTTATTTCTGAATTCCCGCATTTTTATTTCTGTCTGTTAAATAATACCTATATAGTTAATTAAAAAAAACTACATATTTAATATTCTGATTTAAATATGGGTTTTACATATTAAGTATTAAGTGCATAAAGTATAAGCATGCGGGGACGACTTCTTCTCGGATTCCGCAACACCACCGTCTTCAAATGTCGCAAAATAAGTAGACACGAACGAAATGGCTTTGAACATTTCATTCTAATACGGTAGCATTTTACCTTCGGTCGGTGAAGACCGTTGGACGATATAAAATATCGTACTTGTGGCAGGTAGATTTAATTAAAAATCTCCTTGACAAGATTTCACGGGTAAACCTGTTCTCTTTACTCGACCGTCCAAAGCTGACTGCGAACGTAAAGAGTGAATCATTTGGATAAAATTATCCACATGATTGAAGCTGTCAATTCTGATTCCTGGAACAAGTTTGATTCATTAAAGAATCGCACCATCGTTGCTTTCTAGTTGTCACGAGCTTGATTCATAATAAATCTTGCAAGTTACCTACCAAGTGCTGTTTGAGGTTAACACTAGAAGGATTTCCATTCATTACCGTAAACACTAGGGTGTCACTCTGAGTGTTCTGGCAAGATCACTGAGATATTGCGTAGAGGTCTGGAAGGTGTTTAAATTCAGTTAAGAATTAAACCTCTGTTGCTTTCCAGTTATCACAAGCTTGATTCATAAATAATCGCACAAATCACCTACCATGAGCTTTTTGATATAGCTCAAGAAGGATTTCCATCTTCATTGTAAATACTTACATATTACTCGGATGTTCAGGCAAGATCATGAAGATATTGCGTAGGACTCTTAAAATGTTTCTTACTTTTCATAGAGTGTGAAGAAGCAAGGAAATATGAAAGTGTGTCCTAATGAGATATTTGATGATCTCAAATGGCTCTAGACTCGATCGTGCACTTTGGATTTTAGTGATCGGAAGCTAGAGAGGAGTGCCACCTTTTCAATACCAATTTACTTGGAGTGGATAAATCGATAGATAATGCGTTGTCTCCGTGTGAATAAAACAAATAACTTTTAAGAGATATCTGAGTTAGCTGGGATGGGTTGTGCATTTCATCACTGGGTCCATGATGTCTATGTTCAATATCAAGCATCGTTAAAATGATCTCTATAGCATATGTGTTGACCCGGTTTCTACCTAAGGTTGTAAGGAGGGCTTCTTTCTTTAGACCCTTTATCTTTATAATTCTTTTTCATTCTTCAACCCCTTCAATGCTTACCAATACGTCATAACTAGCACCTTGTTGTGATTGTTCCAGTGCTAAATTAAGTACTTGGTCGGCTTTCAGCTACGTTCACAATCTTTTTCCATCTTTCCTAAGGACTACTATTTCTAGCTATGGAATGTCCTTGGGAAGATTCCTCCGGTTGTGGAAGAATCATAGGACTTAACCTATCCTACCATCCTTATGTCACCGTAATCTTCATCGTCGTGAAATAAATGGGTTGTGGGTAAGTATATATCACCATGAAATCCATTTTGGTATAGCAAATCCATTTTGCTCCCCCTTAACATATGCCAAGATATTTGAAAACATTTCGCATATGTCGGGATGAGCCATCACGTTAAGTTAAACCATTTGTGATAATTTCCCATATTAAATCACATTTTCTCCCCCATATTAAAAATATTAACCCAACTGATATTTTTAATATCAATTGATTTAATGAAGTTTTAACAAAGGTTTTGGGAAGAAAAAATGCAAGTCCTTTTAATCTTCATGAGACTAATTTGTGAGATCTAACACCCCTAATTTACATTGCGCGGGGAAAATACACAATTGGGTGCTAGACACAAGCATCATCACACAAGGTATATTGAACGACTCAAAAGTGAGACGTTTACACATAAATATAAACAAGATTTTCATAATAGGTCTAAAACATAAATTTCATCCCATAATTATACTAAAACGACACCAGAGTAAAGCGTTTAGTCCCCATGGATCTCGACCAACAACCAACAAGTTTAGTACAGTACACAAACATAAGACAAATTGTTCAACAGTAAAGGATAGAAATAGGTTTTAGACCAACATTCTTTCAAAAGCCAAGCCACAACCTCCACAGCAAAGCTCCGTGCTCCATCACTTCCTATTACCTGAAACACATGCTAAAACGAGTCAACAATAATGTTGAGCGAGTCTATAGGTTTATCAAATCACATTTGAACACAAGAAGAAAATCAATCATAATCATTTATAGAATTGTCGTACACACAATCTATATTCAAGGCAATAATAAACATTGTATTTAAGCTCATGACACCGACCCCTTAACCAAATAGTCACCCACGCCAAATGCCGGCATGACTAGAATAAAACCATTGCCCCTCTAGGGTATCAGTTGCTAGAATACCACATTCTTATTCCCGTAAATTATCCTTCCCAGAGGTTACTCAACATAATGCCCTGGTCTCAAATAGGGTGGTCAACCCAATAGTACTATAATTAGAATAAGCGGCTATTCCCGACTCACAACATCAAGTCAGAAGATAGTTAACGGCTCATGAATTTAGGGTCTTTAGCAACAAGGTACTCAATACAATGTAATCAACTTAGGCAACATTCGGGTCCAACCATTACTCATGACTTGTGTTCATTTATTTTCAAATAACATGTATCCCCCTCGCGGGAATAAAACATTTAGTAGCTAGCATAAAAAGCGAGGCTACAGACTCACCTTAGTATAAGAGATCTAGCGAGATGATCGTCGATGATAATGGATGCCTTTCAAACACGAGAACCGCTACCTATCAAATAAGGCGCGTTCATTAATAATGACTCGAGAAATAAATCATACATAACAACATCAAATTCAAACTCATAAAATCACGATAAACTCGAGACAAAATGATATAAATAACTTTATTACACTCTACTACACATTTACTTTACCATTTTACACTTTTAACAAAGTTCGCCGGCACATACTACATGTACTAGATTATTTACCCCTTTTAAACTTGTCAAACGTTTATGAAACGACTCGATAAACTAAATTACTATATATAGAAAGTCCTCCTACAAGTTTATCAAATGAAATTAGTTTTAAATTCTTTTACCCGACTCATCTTCAAACTACAAAATCCGGACAAATTTACGTTAAAATTTCATACAACCGTTTTAACTACTTTAAACGACTCCGTTTACAAAACCGACACTCGGGTTTTAAAATAAACTCACCCTCTAAGGTTTACACTTCATTATCAGTAGGTTACTCATTTCAAAACTTCAATTTATAGTCCCCGAGATTCGATCCAAATATCGACAACAACTATATGTAGTGCCGATACTCGTCTCCCGATACACGAATAATCAAAACATCATAACTTCGCGCTCGTTTGGAGCTAGAAGCTCTACTTTATATCAAATCGAAGCTAATCAAATTATCTACAAACCTAGGCTACAAGTTAAGCGATTATCAAAACATAAAAATCCCGAATTTACTGTTTACTTACTATTATAAAATGACTATCAAAATCTTGTACAAAATCACATTTTTTACCAAAACCAACCATGAAAATGTTCATCCCGATACCCTAACATCAACATATATCAACCATAATATTCAAATCATCATAAAAATCAAAACCTTAAAATCAAAACCAAGTTTTTAACAAGATTTTAGCAAGAATCACTATTGATCATGCCAAAAACAACATGCATGAGCATGGCTTTCACCTACCAACTTGAAAAAAATAAAAACCCTAGCATGTGTGAAATTCTTACACCAAAATAATCCTTGTGTAATTATAAGATAGGGTCTTTTGTTAGTTTAGCTCAAATCATTCTTAAAATGGAGCAAAAATTGAAAAAGTGTGGGTTTATGGTGGGTGGGAGGTCACGGCTACAAAGAGAAAAGAGAGAGAGAAGAGATGAATTTTTTTGAGTGGAATTATGAAGTGTATGTGTGATTTTTAGGTTTATATATAGTGGTTGAGGGACCAATGTCGTAATTTTACAATAGTTGTGGCTCAAAATGAAAATAGTTAGCTAAAAAGCGGGAAATAACTATTAGTAAATTTTGAAAATATTAACGGGGCTCGGGTTTCATAAAGATACTTTTTAAAAATTTAAAACGTACCTCAAATATAATAATATCGACTCCCTACTCGACTTAACACGTCATTTAAAATAAAACATCAAAAATGACAAAAATCGAACAACCGACATTTGGCATCCATCGACATCACGCTTGCTAATACTCCTTATACTTATTAAATATAAAATATAAACCTTACAACATCGGTTTAAACTTAAACCTCCAAAAACAATTATCATTCAAACTCATCCAAAAATTTCAAAAATAATCGTAAATAAGATTAATCAATGACCTCGGTTTTAGGTTGTCACATCCCCCCCTTCATAATAGAAGCGACGTCCGCGGTGCTTAATCCTTCCTAAACAAATGAGGATACTTGTCCTTAAAGAAATCCTCACGTTCCCAGGTAAACTCTGTTCCACGTCAAGAGTTCCATCTCACCTTCATAATCGGAATCCTACTATGTTTCAACTTCTTAACATCCCTATCCATTATCTCTACAGGTTCCTCTATAAAATGCAACATATCATCAAGTTGAATTTCCTCCAATGGAATCATCACATCCCTTTCAGCTAAACACTTCTTCAGATTAGACACATGAAAAGTATTATGAATAGCCTTAAGTTCACCAGGCAACTCTAACTTATAAGCCACCAATCCAATCCTTTGGATAATCTTAAATGGTCCAATATATCTCGGGCTCAACTTTCCTCTCTTTCCAAAACGAATTACTCTTTTCCACGAAGATACCTTCAACATAACCATGTCTCCTACTTCAAATTCCAACGGTTTCCTTCTGTTATCAGCATAACTCTGTTGTCTACTTCTGGCAGATAACAAACGCTTCTTAATTTGCACAATCTTTTCAGTCATCTCAAATATCATTTCAGGTCCAATCAATTGACTTTCTCCTACTTCACTCCAACATACTGGAGATCTACACTTACGTCCATACAAAGCTTCAAATGGAGCGGCTTTAATATTAGCATGATAATTGTTATTGTACGAAAATTCAACCAATGGCAAATGCTTATCCCAACCATTTCCAAAGTCAATTACACACGCAGGAAGCATATCCTCTAACGTTTGAATCGTTCTCTCACTTTGTCCATCACTTTTCGGATGATATGTTGTACTTAAACATAACTCCGTTCACATCGCTTTCTGCAAAGACTTCCAAAATTCTAAAGTAAACCTACTATCACGATCAGAAATTATCGACAAAGGAACACCATGTCGATAAACAATCTCCTTCACATACACTGTTGTCAACCTCTCCATACTATCCGTCTTCTTCATTGGCAAAAAGTGAGCAGACTTAGTCAATCTATCTACAATCACCCATATCATATCACAACCATTAGCAGTCCTTGGCAAACCTGTCACAAAATCCATAGTAATCTTCTCCCATTTCCACTCAGGAATCTCAGGTTGCACTAATAATCCAAACGGTTTCTTATGTTCAGCCTTCACTTTTGCATAAGTTAAACACTTATTGACATACTTTGCTAGATCTGCCTTCATATTTGGCCACCAATAAACTTTCTTTAGATCTTGATACATCTTGTCTGATCCAAGATGTATTGAATACTTCAACTTATGAGATTAATTCATCACTAAATCTCGCACTCCTAAAGAACCTTCCTCAGACGGACACAATGGTAACCAAATCCTATTCTCAAAATACCTCAATCCATTTGACCTTACTTCAAACAATGGTTTCAACATTCTACCCAAATTTTTTGCCTTAATATTCTCTTTCTTCAAACTATTAGCTTGGGCTTTCAATATCGCTTCTGTCAAATCGACACTTTCCATCATTTTCAAAGCTCTAACTCTTATAGACTTATCTCTTTCCTTTCTACTAAGTGCATCAGCTACCATATTCGCTTTACCAGGATGGTAACGAATCTCGCAGTCATAATCACTCAGCAACTCAACCCATCTCCTTTGCCTCATATTCAATTCCTTTTGATCCAAAATATACTGCAAACTCTTATGATCAGTGAAAACCACACACTTGGTTCCATACAAGTAGTGTCTCCACAGCTTCAAAGCAAAAATCACAGCCCCAAGTTCTAAATCATGCGTAGTGTAATTTTCTTCATGCTTCCTCAATTGTCTCGATGCATATGCTATTACTTTCTCCCTTTGCATCAACACAGCTCCAAATCCTTTATGAGACGCGTCACAATACACTACAAAATCCTCAGATCCTTCTGGCAAAGACAATATCAGCGCAGAACACAACTTATCCTTCAACATACTAAATGCAGATTCCTCTTCCAATCCCCATTCAAACACTCGATTCTTTTCCGTAAGCTTGGTCAACGGCTTAGCAATTAGCGAAAACTTCTCGATAAACCTTCTATAATACCCAGCTAGACCCAAAAATTGGCGAACTTCAGTCGGCGTCGTCGGCACTGACCAATCTTTGATTGCGTCAATCTTAGCAGATCCACACGAACACCTTCACTATCAATCACGTGCCCCAGAAATTGCACTGATTTCAACAAAAATTCACACTTAGAGAAATTTGCATACAACTTCTCTTTCTTCAACAATTCTAAATTATCCTCAAATGCTTCTCATGTTCTTCTTCACTCTTGGAGTAAATGAGAATATCATCAATGAATACGATAACAAACTCATCCAAATACGGCTTGCATACACGATCATCAGATCTATGAATACAGCAGGCGTATTCGTTAACCCAAAAGGCATCACTTGAAATTCAAAATGTCCATATCGAGTACGGAAAGCTGTTATAAGAATATCTTCTTCCTTAACTCTCAGTTGATGATACCCAGACCTCAAATCGATCTTCGAGTATACACTAGACCCTTGCAACTGATCAAACAAATCATCAATCCTCGGCAGTGGATACCGATTCTTGACAGTCAATTTGTTAAGCTCTCGATAATCAATACACTTTCTAAAAGAACCATCTTTCTTCCTAACAAACAAAACAGGAGCACCCCACGGTGACGAACTCGGTCTAATAAATCCCTTATCCATCAATTCCTTCAATTGACTAGATAATTCTTTCATCTCAGATGGAGCTAAACGATACGGTGCACGAGCAACTGGCGTAGCTCCCGACACTAAATCAATACGAAACTCCACTTCACGATGCGACGGTAATCGTGGAAAATCTTCAGGGAAAACCTTAGGATACTCTCTAATCACAGGCACATCCTCCAATTTCTCTTCATTCACACCATCATTACTTATCTGTGCAAGAAACACATCACAACTTGCTTCTATATACCTCATCATCTTTAAACAAGAAACAAATCTCAAACGAGAAGTACATTCATCTCCTTTCACAGTCAATACCCTATTTCTTAGCGGTATCTTAACTAATCTTTCTCCACAAACAATTACTGCACCATTACCAACTAACCAGTCCATTCCAACAATCACGTCAAAAGATCTTAACTCTATAGGCATCAAATCAATACTAAACACATAATTACCTAACTTCAAGGAACAACCTTTCAGTATAGAACTAGTGCTTACAACCTTACCATCAGCTAACTCCACCTTATAACTAGTTATCAATCTCACTGGTTCTCTATCTAATAGCTGACTGAATCTAACATCTATAAAACTTCTATCGGATCCAAAATCAAATAACACACTTGCATAACAAGCATAAAAAAAGAACGTACCAGTCACCACATTCGGCCCTTGAGGTTTGTCAGCATCTCCCACGACATAGGCTGGAGCAGCAGTCCCAGCAGCAACAGCAACAACATTGCCTCCCTATTGTATGCCAACCCTTGGACAGTTTCCTCGCTTTTGTCCACGGCCTCCACATCCAGAATAGTTAACTACCTTAATAGCATTGGCTACAATGGCCACACCCTTGTTTCTACAATCTGCCATCTTATGTCCGGCCTTCCCACACTTGTTGCAAGCAGGTGGACAATTTCCAACATGATACAGATTACACCGACCACACTCCGGATTCACCTTGTTACCTCGATTTCCAGTGGCAGCACGAACACCATCATTCCTTCTCAAATTATATTGTTGATTCCTATTTGGTCCTTGATTATTGTTATTACGATAACCACCACGATTCTGCCCTTGGTTTGAGTGTGCAGCTTCCCACTTTCTCTTATTCCCTTCAGTAATACTATCCTTTCGATCCTGCAGCTTTACATCCATTAAAGCATGAGCCATCTGAACAGCTTCATCAAATGACTTGGGTTTCGACGAAGTAGTCTCTCCCTTGATATTACTAGATAAACCTCTGATATACTGCTTCATCTTTTTACGGTCATCAGCAAAAGCATCAAGACACAACAAACATAAATCAGAAAGTCTCCTTGTATAAGCTACAATATCATTGTTTCTCAGCACCAAATGCCTCAATTCATCCTCCAACTGACCTAACTCTTCCTCGGGATAAAACTTAGTAGTTAACAGTCCCTTGGTCACAGTCCATGTTCTATCATTCGCTTCAACCAAACCCACAGTAGCTACCTTGCTATTCCACCAGCTTAATGCATCATCCTGAAAAGTAGCTGCAGCAAATTTCACCTTACTAGCTTCTAAACATCCACTGATTTCAAAAGTACTTTCAATCTTCTCAATCCACCTCCTTAATTCCAAAGCACCACCAGTACCACAAAATTGGGTAGGTCCACATTTCATGAAACTAGCATAAGAACATTCCTTCTGAACCTGGTGAACAACAGCATTACCTCCAACTTATCCTGCAGCATTTCCTCATGCTTGTTCATCAGCATTACCTGCAACCGGATTTTCAACATTCCCTCCAACCTGACCAACAGCATTCCTATTCTCAGTCTCTTGGTTCCTCGCAGCACGTTCAGCTTCCAAAGCTCTAGCGATAGCTTGTTCAATCATAGTATTAACAGTAGCAGTCGTCAATTTAGGCGGCATGTTTTAGGAAACTAACCAAACAACAATTTAGTAAAGTCAGAAAAATGCCTCCTAACTCCTTCCTGTGTAACCATAAAAGAAAAAGAACAAGTAAGTATTCATATCAAGATAAGAAGAAGGATTTCACTATCAAGATGTAACATGGATACTACATGAACCAACAACACAGTTCACAATGAATCATTAACCAATTCACAAAAGAACTAATAAGACAAATCATAAGTCATGAAGGTAATTTGGATTGCGTTGGAAAATTTCCACAAAATTGTGACAAGTAATGTCACTACAACCCTTCATCACGTCAAACTTAAAGTCATTAAGTTTCATCATAAACTATAATACGAGTCTACATAAGTTCTATTACAACAAGGCTAATAAAAACAACATAAAAGAACTAAACATCAGATCCCCACATCTTTTTGTACATCGGCTCATCATCACTGCTGCTATCGTCTTCCTCAGAATCTTCTTCCACTTTTTCCTTTCCCTTTCGACTTCCTCCTTCACTTGGATTCACCAACACTTGAGCTTCAACCTAACTTGGCACATCACGAATCACTACACCTCGACTAGGAAAAGATCTCATAGGAAAACCCCATGCATTCAACCTTGCATTCTTTTCTTGCTCATCACGTAACCTTTCAACTTGCCTACTCAAATTTAACACGATAGATCTTAATCTAACAACTTCATCCATTTCCATTGCCCTAACAAACTCTGATCTCCCCACACTATTAACAAACATGTTAAACTTTTTCTCATTCTGCTCAAACCTCCTAATCACACGGGTTTCAGCAAAGTACCTTTCAAATAAAGACCTATCAAACTTCTTGAGAAACCAGAAAATATCATCATAAGACTTAGGACCTGGACAATAAACCTTAGATATTCCATCATAAATAGATCGAGCACTAGCAGCACTACTTGACTCTGTTGATCCCAAACTTAGATCGATTTAGCTTGTGTAAACGAGATTAAATCAAGTTAAACACGTAGAGAAACTTTGTTGTGTATAAAACAATTTAAGTATTATGCGGAATTAATACTTAAACAAGAACACACAAACAATTGTAAAACAAACTTTCACTTGATTGATTATAACAAACTTGCTTACAATGAAAGTGTTTAAACGTATGAAAACTTATATGAAACAAAACCTAAAGGTCTTCTTTTATAGACATAAGAAGCCTTGTACAAGAGTCTACATATCAGCTATTCTAGGTAAAGATAATTATAGAAAATACATTGTTGATCCTATCTTTACTAGAAACAAACTAGAAACATAATACGCGTAAACCATATCTTTCTATCAGTGCTTGACTTCAACCTATCAACGCTTGACTTCTTCCTGTCAACGCTTGATCTGTCAACGGTTGTTTTCTTCTTATCAACGCTTGTTTTCTTCTTGTTAGCGTTCAAGTGTACTGGCTTCATTTTATTCCCAACAATCCTCCCTTAAACTTGATATCTACTCTAGTAATCAAGTTTCTGAATAAAAATTAAGAACTAGGAGGAATCTTACAAATCTTATCATATTGGTAATAAACATGCCTAATCAATCTTTGGCCACGTCACTTGAATAGTCAATCTCCAGCTGTGTTGTCTTCATCTTGTCCAAAACTTCTTTGGTTATGGGATACTCAGCATCTACAAGAAGATACTCAGCAAACTTTGTAGAGCTCAAATAATACACCCCAACAGCTGAATACAAACGCCATTGAAGTCCACTGATATCATCCTCAAGATCCTTCCAAACAGGATCTTCTTCTTTGGTGCACACATTCTCTTGAATGTTGACCAAAGCTTTATTCCATTGACTGAAGTAGGTGCTTCAGTCTTATACTTGGCCATCAACAACCTCCAAAGGTCTGCCAAGTCTTCCCTATCCATACTTGCAAAGAGAGACATAAGATTAGTAAATGTGTGTACCTCTTTCCCATATCTGCCAATCTTCCAAAACCCACTTGCATCCTCTTCATAGCTAATGATAAGGTTTCTGACATCAAGAGGTAACACTTGTAACATATCTAAAGCTTCCATGGGTGAGAGCTTAATGCTCCTTCTAAGAACATCTTCACTAGGAACCACTTTATTTAAATCTTTAGGAAACTCAAGTGGAACTCCCTTCTTCAAAGGCCTTCGAACAATCATTGCCTTTTGAATCTCCATCTCTTCTGCAAGTTCTTCTTTCTTTTCATCTGAAAGAAGTCTAAGAGTATTCATTTCCTACACTCTTGCCCAAATGGGATAAGCCTTGTACTCCAATTCTTCAAAGGATAATCCCTGAAATTTCTTGAAGGTCCATCCAGTTCCATGACATCTGAGTAACATGTAGTAAAGCTCCCTTCTATCCCTCTTCAGCAGTGAGAAAACATTGCTAGCCTTATGCTTCAGAATTACCTTACAGTCTCTTTGAACTCTTAGAAGAATCTCCAATCCCCAAATTTGGTCTGAAATTGTCAAATCTGGATTCTCCATAATCCTATTCTCCCAAGTATGGTACATCTGAACAACGTCTGGCATATCAAAGTCTACTTGCAATTTTAACTCTCTAAGCTTCTCTCTTGCCAAGTCATCACCATATTCAAGTCTTTCTGGTTTTTCAATTATCATAACACTTGAATATGAACTTCCTTCATCACTTCCTTCTTGTTCTTCTGAAGTAACAACAAATGGTGATTCACCAACCTTCTTCATTTCTTGTTCCACAAGTTTTACAGCCAACCTTGAATCAAACTCTACTTGTGTTGCATCCTTTGGAACTTCTACTTCTACCATGATTCCTTTACCCTTATCTAATGGATCAACGATGGGTAAAGATGATGATTGTACCTATGAAGACACTTATTTGATGATAGCTGATGACTGGAATACATCAACCATATCTGCAGGTCTGTCAACGCTCAAATTCTATGTGTCAGCGCCCAACTTACTCTTGTCAGCGCTTGATGTGTCTGCATTCAAATTTTGCTTGTCAACGCTCACCTTACTTGTCTCAGCGCCTCTTGTGAATTGCTCCATCATAGCTGTAAAAGACAAGTACAAGTTTGTAGGAGTTACCAAAGATGTATCAAAACCTGGTTGCTTCTTCAATTCAGTGAGGGCTTCAGCAACACCCAAAGATTCTCCATCATGTGAGCCTTTGTCACTCTCATTGATCTGCTCATCCTCCCCTTTGGAAGATTCCTCCATTCCACGCCTAGTGTTAGCATCCTCCAAAATAACAATCCTCACCCTCAATTTCTTGAGTTCAAGGCCTTGTGTACTGACTGTTTGTACCAGGTCTGCATTTTGCTTTTGCAAGCTAATGCAGACAGCCGTCAATTCCATCAATGTGTATGGTTCCAATTTGCCCTCCTCTAGAATGGGTATTTTGTAACACCCCCAAATTTATACAATTCAATACAGCGGAAGACTCGTTGGTGTTACGGGATAGCACATTACTAACATCATAGACAACGCTTAAAAATCGCGTCGTTTAATAATAAAGCATTTCCATTCATAAATATCAAATTTACATAGGTCCCAAGTCATAGTCATTCATACAATTTTACAAAACATTTGAATGGAAATTGTTATTTAAGTGCGGGCCATGAATTCTAGTTGTCTTCCCGAGAATTACCTTCAAGTACCTGAGATAAAACATGTTAAAAGAAAACGTCAGCGCAATCGCCGAGTGAATTCATAGAGTTTAATGAAATCCATCACTATAACATCGGTATAAAATTATTACCGAAAATCATTTTGTATCAATCTTTGTTATAGGCCATAAAATAGCCAAAGTCATTTTATACAAATCAAAAATTATAATATAGGCTCTTACCTTCAAAATCATTATACGAACCATTGTCGTTAAAAACATCATACAATACGTTTTATAACGTTGTATAAATTTAAATAAAAACCGTTATATGGATACGGTTATATAAAACCAAAACACGAACATAATATCGATAAATAGACCCTATATTTCTAGTCAGGCAATATATTGTAATTCAATGCTTATAGCAGTAATTTTGTTATTTTTGTTATTTTTGGATTATTATAAGCCACATGATATTGTTACCTTACTACAACAAACAACGGGTAGCTAGACCGAAACTCATTTGCCTATCTAAATTAGCGTGTCGTCACAATAATCACGCTTGTGTAAATCTTCTCATACATAAATTCGCTTACCAATCAATGTGGCACGACGGGGATTAACCGTCAAGGCGCGAACTGGGGTGATCGTCCACAAATAGTACTATTATATGCATAAGCGTCTACCAAATCCCGGTAGTTCACAATTCATGCTAATGGGACTTTTAGTGACATAACCTAACTTTAATAATCCATTTCATTTCATCTATTAGGTCATTAATAATTCATCGAGTCATAAAATCATTCGGGTCTAAATCAATAAACAGACAATCAGGACAACTAGTGTCCTATTTATAAAAACTAACATGTTATCTCCCTCGTGGGTTTATAAAATATTTCATAAAAACATTTAAAAGAGTGTGAGGCTATGAACTCACGTTGATGTGGGAAAGCGGGTTATCGGCAATTCGGATGTACGGTACGTGCTTCAATCATGGAAACCTAGACAAATAATACTTGTCTTAGACTTTTGTCCTATGACTTTATAAAAATAACAATTATGTATACATATGATGATTTTATAAATATGATGATGATCAAGTGGGATTGTACATTTTTACTCATTCATTATAGTGTTTATGGGTTGGTAATTTTCAAGACTAGTTACACTAGTTCAACTTTTTTACATTTTGAGGCCCAATGGGCCCATTACAAGCCCAATATATTATATTAGCCCAATTATACTTTTATTATCAGTATTATATACTTTACATGTTGGGCCCAAATGGGTTAAGCCCAATAAGTAAGTTTATAAGTGTTTTACTAACTAGTCGGGTTTATAGTTCGATAAGGCTACTTTGGTCCGTTAATGTCTATATGTTGTAAAGTTCAGGTTTTATCGGTTTTTACTTGTTATATAAGTTCATATATTAGTATGTGAGTTTATAAAAGTTTATATTAGACGGGTCCGACCGTCTAAGTTTTATTTGACAAAAACGTTAATCTTTCGGTTTTAGCCGAAAAGACGTAAAACTTAGTATATAGTTTTTATAACTTATAAAACTTACCAAACTACCATTTTTATATAATGTCCATTTATTTATCCTTATGCATATTTATATAAATGAAATATATAAGTTAGTGGGTTTTAATTCACATTTTATACTATATTTATTTGAGTGCTTATATAATAATATTAAACTTTAATTTCACAAAATCAGTCCTAAATTTTAAGTTCACTAAAATGTTCATATCTAGAGTTCTATAATGAGATAGGACCTCAAATTTTTATCACAGAAACTACATGATATGTGCTTCATTTTATTCCTTATAGCTACTGATGAATCAACCTTTGAAATATTTTAATAAATTCGTCCAAAACAGTATAGGCAGATTTGCACTCTAAACTTGTTTTGATCATATCTCACTCATTTTTATGATTCCATTGCATGGCCAACTCTCACATGTGTATAACACCTAATACTTACTGTATATTGATTCCACTTTACCATTTTATCAGTTTATCATTTGGTTACTTACTGTTTTTATACAGCCATCTTATTAAGCAAGATTTAACCATTTTTACATGTGGTTTTTCCATCTTTTTACCCATGTTTATCAAATCTATCAACACCAAATCCCCACATAATATTTTTAATCATCATTCATCATCATATACATATACATAAATAAAGAAAATACAATATTACATAATCAAAATAACAAGAGGATAGGAAGAACAATCTCTATACCACCATTAGTGATGAAAAGATGAGTCTTTGATGAACAAGGCTTGGATTTTGATGGCAAAACTTGTGATAAACCAATATCATCTTCAAGTCTACCAACCTTTATAAACTTATCATGGAAAATCAGCCCTATGACACCAACAAATCTTCTCCTTGGATGTTAAAATCACCTCCAATCTTCAAAGCTTCAAAGTAGCATCATCATGTGTATGAGTAACACATGATTTTATGGCAAACATAGATCAAATGAGGGTTGTTTTTAATGAATAGTGGACGAATTTTAGAGAGAGAAGAGAGTGTTTATGGTGGTTTGCATGAGTTGAATGTGAGAAATGGTTTAGTAGGAAGTGGTTTTGCTAGTTTAGTTAGCTTGTTAAGCTAAGTAGGACAAGTGTGCAACTTGTATTCTGCAAGTTGACACCTCATGGTGTGGTGGAGTATATCTAGCTGTCCCATAGAGTGGGGTGGGGCAAAACTTGTTTTGTCTCATCCCACTGATTTATGGGTATTCCTCGATTCTAGTTTCCTCGATTTGCGTGCCCTCGGGTCGTTTTACGAAAAACGTTTTTATAAATTATGAATCAACGGCACAAAACGAATCTAATAAAAATTGTCTCATCAAAAACGGAGTTCGAAAACGTAAATACGTAATCCTAAGGTTTCCGGTTTAGTCGTAAAGGACGTTAAATTATTAACGTAAGTCCTAATCTCTTCTCGTAAATTTGTGAGTTTATGAACTAACTCAAATTTAAAATCCCAAAATAATATTCACGGATAAATTTATTTTCTGAAATGTCGGACTGTCACCAAAAACGGTGTATGTAAACGGAAGTACGTAACGTAGAATCCACTGGTTTAGACGTAGTCGACGCTACTTCAAGACGTAAATCCAAATTTATTCCCAAAAATAAGTGAGTTCATAATAAAACATTAAAATGTTTTTAAATAATACTTGAGAATAAAATATCAACCATAAATTGACGGATTGTCACAGCATTTACCCCTAAACAGGATCTTTGTCCTCAAAGATCATCTTATATTACTACTCGCTTCTTATAGAGTTAAAGCCATGTGGGTATTTCCTCCACATTCGGTATTTTCTCACAAGTGTACTCCATTACAATACGCG
Source organism: Glebionis coronaria (assembly GCA_025667525.1). NCBI lineage: Eukaryota > Viridiplantae > Streptophyta > Magnoliopsida > Asterales > Asteraceae > Glebionis > Glebionis coronaria. Next base: position 644,857 of record JANFOE010001095.1, read on the forward strand.
AGTTTCATCAAACATAACTACGGGAATAAGATCAGGCTTAATGTTGACTTACTTTCTCTATCCATGATGTTCACGGGTTTTTGATGAATGCAACTTTTCGCCGATCTAAACTTCATCAAGAAGTGATCAAATTCTCACTTGATAGACATTTTATCAAGTTCGATATACGAAACATAATTCACGCAGCTCTTGAAGTCCTAGGGTAGATCCAGCTTATATGCCTTTCAAACTAATTCTTACATCATTTCAATGGTCCGATATAACGGGGACTTACTTCCCATGATCTTTCAGATCATTACTTCATTTTTCCATGGTTAAAATTTTTTTGGCATAACTTCGCTACCCATCTGGCACTTCAAGATCTACATTTCATATTCACATAACCTCCTGCCCACTACCGGCAATCAATAATCAGATCCTAATTTCAACAATCATTTCAGGTCTCGCGGGTCGAGTATTTTGTAAGGTTAGGTTCGCCATCATAGGAAACCTTAAACCTAAAAGACATGTCCAACTCACAATGGGTGTATGTCTGGTGTCTTCATCCCAACTCCTGCTTACAGATGCTCTAATATACAAGATTCGATCTTGATCCTAATACGATAATTATCAATGATAATCTCTCCAAAGGAAACGATTATACGGTTCATTACCAAAGGTCAATCATTCAAACATAAAACAAGACTTATAGTATTTTGTATCGTTACTTTATCTCGTCCCTTCGATTGGGGTGGTACATAGTACTCTCATCAAGATTCGTTCTCAATGACTTCTGAGCAAATCTCTAGAAATTCGATGCGAAGCGAGGATCTTGATAGAGATGATCAATACAGGCACATCATGTTTACACAACTCCTTTAAATACAAAAGAGTCAATTTCTTCATCAAGAATCTATCATTAACAGGAATGATATTAGCAGATTTGGTCAGTCTGTCGATGATGACCCAAATCGAATCAAATTCAGATGATGACCTTTGCAATATCTAGACGTTTACTAATGTATGAGGCGATGTCTTCCTTCATAATTTGCCATTAGTACAACTTCTTCAGATAAAGATACATTTAGTCAGAAATGACATGAATGGAATACTTATACTTACGAGATTTCAATATGACTAAATCTCAAAATCCTCTATATTCAGGCAACCACAAGTGGCCTTTTATACATTTAACGCCACCGGCTCCTCAATTCTAATAGTTCACATTAGCCGCGAACCCCTTTTTATTATCTATATTATCCTTCTTACAAGCATTGTTTATTTTTATATTGTTTGGCAATTTATTTTGCACCTTCATTATTAAGAAACACATCCTAATTGATTCTTTATCCTTTCTATATAATGTGTCAGTATCTACATTCATCTATACTGATGAAATAATTATCATGTCTACAATTTACTCAGAAATTCTTTCTTCATATTTTCTAAGTTTTAGTTTCGTCTCAACTATTATTTTTTATCAGTTTTGCTCAGTCCGGCGTCTAAATCGTCGAAAATTATTACAAGTAATTAAATAATAAATATTTAATTTTAATGAAACGTAAACGTGAAAATTTAAATTTTCTTAGTTCGACCAATTATATAAAAGAAATGTTCAAAATAAATTTGAATTTAGTTAGCACGATTTTTGGTTGATTTATTGAAAATAATTAATAAGTTTTGTAAATGTTTGAAAAATATTTGGTTGTACTTTGGTCAAAATTTTCTTAGTTGAAAAGCAAACATTGTCGTTTTAAGTCTGGGTTTAAACGGATTCCTCAATCCCTCTTAGGTTGTTTTGAGGTATACACAAAAATTTACCCCTAAACAGGAGTTTAGTTAAATGATTTGTGTATAAGGGAATAATTTCTTAAAAATCCTTTTGATAAATTATTTGTCAAAACATATTTCCACTTTCATTTTGGTAAAACCCAAAATCTTAAATGGCTCAAATTATTGAAGAGTCAATATACTCCATTTTTCATTAATCACACGATCAAATAATGTAAAAGATTAAGCCTTAAATTACATGTTAAATATTCGAGGTACAGGTTTTCATTGTTCGGCCAATTTAGGGCAATCTATAAATAATTATTAACTCATTCTTATTCTTATAAACAAACAAATGGTCCTTAATGATCACGAGCAAGAATTTATCAAATTACAGCCTACACACGTGATTCACCAAATTTATGGATGCTACATGCGCATTGGTAAATCCAAACGACATAACATGAAACTCGTAATGTTCATTAAAAGTTATGGATGTAGTGATTGGAATAGATAATCTTTTTGCGGGCGCGGAGTTGATGATAATCATGCCGTGAATCAAATTTTTAGAACATACGCTAGAACCTTGTAAATGATCGAACAATCCATCATCTTGGGTAGTGGGTATAGATTTTAATCGTCAATTTACTTAGTTCACGGTAATTCAACAAATAAATATAAGTAATGATAACACCATAGCTCTTTATGATGACGAGCTTGGTAGAATAAAAGCTTTTCCCGAAAACTCTCTCAATTGTACGGTAATTCTTTTAATTCAGATGGTGCTGAAGTACAGTGCACACGCCATAGGTGCAGCACCAGGAATATAATCAATACCAAATTTAACTTGCCTTAATGGTGAAAGTCTAGGTAATTCACCAACAAATACCTCCTAAAGTTTCAGATAACAAAAACATCTTTAATAAATTTAGTTTAAGTTCTTTCTAGATTATAATATCTATGACTAACTCACAACCATTCACGGTATAATTTCAAGTCTAAATGCAGGATATGGTCATCCATCAAGAATTATTTAGATCACTTTTGATAATCAACATCTTATCATTTAGGGGAATTCTATTCGAGTTCCCATCAATTAAGACAATGTCGTCATGTCATAATCAATCAATCCATTCTAATGGCACTATCAACTTTCTAGTTTCATTACCGTTAATAAGATGTGAACTTCTCTAAAGACTAATAATAACTCATAATCCTTTACAAGTTCAAGGATATCCGGAGACATAGCTAACATTAAAGAGTAAGGTCAACGCATAATCTACGCGAGAAAATTTCAAATCAGATACAAACGAAAACATTTAATGAATATGAATATATCCCATGTTTTCATAATTTGAGTACGCATTCGAAAGCTCCTTGGATCGTTACCCAGGTCATTCAAATGAAATCTAACCAAAAGAAATGATAGGAACGTCGATACATCCAATCGGGTATCAACACTCGGTAATCAGATACTTTTCCTAAGAATCTCGCCACGGGAGAATTGGACAAGAAAGAATTGTCAATTGTCAAATAAGACAATTTCCACAGATGAGTAAATTTGACTCAGAAGAATAGATGCTACAGGCACATATGTTGGTGTCCCTAACACTATGTCCCTATTTTTCACTTCTTGCAGATCTCATAAAATTTAATCTTTCACAATCTTCAAAGAAAATGTAGTGTTTATTCATTAGTTTTATGGTGACTACTAATCAGCCTTGCATGGTCCATTCCAAATTGTATGTAGGCGCGCAAGTATATACAATTTTGAGATTAACGATGCAATACTCAGTTCGTCAAAATTTTACCATCATGTTTATAATAAAAACATTTTCATGCTTAATTGTTAAATAAGAATCAAAAATAAATTTAAAAAGATTTTCTTTGTTATGAAAACAATTAAGTTTTCTAAGGTGTTTTATAAACAACTTCATTTCGATAATGATTATTTATAAGTCTCACTTTAAATAATTCATATGGTGATGAAAATTCAATTTTTCCCAAGGGATACTATTGTATCTTATAAAAACAATGAGTGATCTGCAAAAGAGTGATGGGGAGTGGTTCACCAAGAACTAACTACAATATGATAGGAAATGAGCTTAGCCAATTAATCATGAGGTTCATGACCTTTATGGCACTCAAAAAGAATAATACACAACGTAACTCAAATCGAGATGAGTACTTGTTCAATGGTTGCAACACTAATGCGAGCATTAGGATGAAGCAATAAAGGATAGATAACATCGGTACATGTAGAATTTAGCAATCAAAGGTAGTCTTTTCATTAATCATAAACAAGTCAGAATTGTACCGTAACACATTACGTGTCACTATGTCATACAATTCCAAAAACTCATCCTACCAACTGATGTCTCAGTTAAGTTAGGGATTTTTAAAAGATACCACAATGAATACTAATCAACAAGAGTCATTAGGTGTTCCACCTGTCCCGGAAGATCCATCAGTCCCAATTCAGAAGAAGATTTCTTCAATTTATTTATTGGACACTAGGCATCCTTGTCATTGGACAATGGCCTAGGAACAACCCTTAACACGAATCAACAATCAATTAAAACCTTATAATTCAATCACAGGACTCAACAACTTCCTCTTAACAATTTCATATTCCATACGGGTTAAATTTTATTTTATTCAAGTTTCAACCAACTTATACTCAATTCGATATCATACTTTATTCTCCAATACTTTCAACCTTATTTTTAGACCTTAATAGGGCAATAAAAGCTCGATATGAACAACACTTAATTTCCAATCCTATAACTCCTTTATCAATAATTATCAAATGAGTCACTAGTATGAAATGACTTGATCATTCAACTACACTTCTCGGAAAGGTACTAGTGGCATGAGGCTTTTGGGTAATGGTTCCAATGACAGCCTCAAGTGCAACATACACCCTTTCGATTCTCAAATTTAAAAATTGGGTGACAACGAATCAGATGACACCTTTCCAGGTGGTAACGTTTTGTCAAACTCCACTCTATAAGGAAAGATCGTCATGACATCGATATCAGATTTAATCTCACCAATTCTTCTTTAATATCACAATCAACTAATATCAACATTTCTACGAATATCAACCATTTGTTGGGATCATAAATTTCCACAACTTGGTTTAGATCTAGGATAGCTAAAATTCCTACGACAATAGCTTCGACTGATTTGCTAGGGGATTTAGGGTTCCTTGTGACAATCTACGTCATATAAATATCTCGTATAAATATTAAAATAATCATCAAACAATCATGTAATCAAATTACATCGTATATATATAATCCAAGTTATATATATAATAAATTAACACTTATCAGTCTGGCCTTGTCGGTAACTCGGGAATTCTTTGGCACCGTTACAGTCAAAATATTTTTAGACATTTTTAGGAAAATGTTTATAGTTAAAAGATTTTGAAATGTTTTAATCAAAACCTTGGTTTTAAAAATCTTTCGTTCTCTATAACGAGAGCTCTGGTACCAAACTGTAACACCCCCAAATTTATACAATTCAATACAGCGGAAGACTCGTTGGTGTTACGGGATAGCACATTACTCACATCATAGACAACGCTTAAAAATCACGTCGTTTAATAATAAAGCATTTCCATTCATAAATATCAAATTTACATAGGTCCCAAGTCATAGTCATTTCATACAATTTTACAAAAGATTTGAATGGAACTGGTTATTTAAGTGCGGGCCATGAATTCTTGTTTTCTTCCCGAGAATTACCTTCAAGTACCTGAGATAAAACATGTTAAAAGAAAAGGTCAGCGCAAACGCCGAGTGAATTCATAGAGTTTAATGAAACCATCACTATAACATCGGTATAAAATTATTACCGAAAATCATTTTGTATCAATCTTTGTTATAGGCCATAAAATAGCCAAAGTCATTTTATACAAATCAAAAATTATAATACAGGCTCTTGCTTTCAAAATCATTATACGAACCATTGTCGGTAAAAACATCATACAATACGTTTTATAACGTTGTATACAGTTAATTAAAAACCGTTATATGGATATGGTTATATAAAACCAAAACACGAACATAATATCGATAAATAGACCCTATATTGCTAGTCAGGCAATATAGTGTAATTCAATGCTTATAGCAGTAATTTTGTTATTTTTGTTATTTTTGGATTATTATAAGCCGCATGACATTGTTACCTTACTACAACAAACAACGGATAGCTAGCCCGAAACTCATTTGCCCATCTAAATTAGTGTGTCGTCACAATATCACGCTTGTGTAAATCTTCTCATACATAAATTCGCTTACCAATCAATGTGGCACGACGGGGATCAACCGTCAAGGCGCGAACTGGGGTGATCGTCCCCAAATAGTACTATTATATGCATAAGCGTCTACCAAATCCAGGTAGTTCACAATTCATGCTAATGGGACTTTTAGTGACATAACCTAACTTTAATAATCCATTTCATTTCATCTATCGGGTCATTTAATCATTCATCGGGTCATACAATCATTCGGGTCTAAATCAATAAACAGACAATCGGGACAACTAGTGTCCTATTTTATAAAAACTAACATGTTATCTCCCTCGCGGGTTTATAAAATATTTCACAAAAACATTTAAAAGAGTGCGAGGCTATGAACTCACGTTGATGTGGGAAAGCGGGTTATCGGCAATTCGGATGTACGGTACGTGCTTCAATCACGGAAACCTAGACAAATAATACTTGTCTTAGACTTTTGTCCAATGACTTTATAAAAATAACAATTATGTATACATATGATGATTTTATAAATATGATGATGATCAAGTGGGATTGTACATTTTTACTCATTCATTATAGTGTTTATGGGTTGGTAATTTTCAAGACTGGTTACACTAGTTCAACTTGTTTACATTTTGAGGCCCAATGGGCACATTACAAGCCTAATATATTATATTAGCCCAATTATACTTTTATTATCAGTATTATACTTTACATGTTAGGCCCAAATGGGTTAAGCCCAATAAGTAAGTTTATAAGTGTTTTACTAACTAGTCGGGTTTATAGTCAGATAAGGCTACTTTGGCCCGTTAATGTCTATATGTTGTAAAGTTCGGGTTTTATCAGTTTTTACTTGTTATATAAGTTCATATATCAGTATGTGAGTTTATAAAAGTTTATATTAGACGTGTCCGACCGTCTAATTTTTATTTGACAAAAACGTTAATCTTTCGGTTTTAGCCGAAAAGACGTAAAACTTAGTATATAGTTTTTATAACTTATAAAACTTACCAAACTACCATTTTTATATAATGTCCATTTATTTATCTTTATGCATATTTATATAAATGAAATATATAAGTTAGTGGGTTTTAATTCACATTTTATACTTGATTGTAGTAAAAAACAACTCTTGTTTAGGAAAACAAAGAGCGTAAAATAGCGGTAAGTATTAACGAGTGATTTAGGAAAACCACAAGTAATGACCCTCAATCAAATAAAGAGAGAAAGTTCGTTTCCCAAGGAGGTATATGTGTGTGAATTAACTTGTGTTTATTTGAGATTAATATTGAGAAGATGGAAGACGGTTTCGTGAAAATTACACTATGACGTAAAAGACGTAAACGTAAAGCCGTAGAAAAATTACCAAAATTAAAAAAATTTATACTAAGACCAAAAACAAAATTAATAATTAAAAAGACTAAAAACAAGTCTAAAATAATATAAATAAAGATAAAAATCCAACAAAGATATTTTAAAACCTTTTATTAATTAAATATTTAATTTTAAATGCTAATTAAAGCCCTAAAATTAAATATAACTAATTCAAATGTCTAAAATATGATTTTATTGAACTAATACTTAACTTATATTATTAGAAGACTAAAAAGTATTTTTCTAAAAATTAAAACCTATTAAAACTATTTTTAAAACTCTAAAAATGATTTAAAATGATTAAAACCTAATTAAACTTAAAATAATTATAAAAATAAATCTAAAAGCTATAAAAATATTCTAAAAATGGAACCTAATTAATGATAAAGAACCTAAGAAAAATGAAAAAGAAAGAAAAATAAAATTTTGAAATTTTAATATTAAAATAATATTAAAATAATGCTAAAAATAAAAAGTTACTAAAATTAATTCTAAAAAATTTCTAAAAACTTAAAATATTCTAATTAAGAGAAAAACACAAATCTAAGCTCCTAAACCCTTTTTAATAATTTTATAAAAATCTTTAAAGTTTATGAAAAACCTTAAAATATTATAAAATTAAAAATTAAAGTTTATAAAACCAAAATTAGATGTAAACCTCAAAATATTTATTAAAAAGCTAAAAACTATTTTTCCTAAAAATTTAAACACTGTTTTCTATTTTTTATTGATTTTATAAAAAACGTATAATAAATAAATCCTAGAAAATAATTAAATAAAAGGAAAAATATAAAAATAAGCTAGAAAAATCTATAATCCTATAAAGATCCTAGGAAAATTCAAATAAGCTAAAATCACAAAGTAAATAAGCTGGAAAGTTGATAAATAAGCTACGGCTTTTATTTAAGCAAACAAATGCAAAACTGGTTAACTAAATAACCTTTGCAACCTTGGTCAGTAAAAGACCCAAGGGCGCAACGGTTAAGTATGATGTGTGTGAGTGTGGTGATGCGGGTTCGAGGCTTAGCAACCCCCTTTTTGCTCTTTTATTTTCTTTTTTTATTTTTTTCTTTTTCAATCCAACCAGTGATCCTAATAAGCTTATAATCCAACTCCAATTCCTTTTTAAACACAAGATTAAGCCAATTCAAAGATCAAAACGTATCCAGTTTGAGTTGAACACTGATGAACAAGTGCCTTGTTTCTGTTTTGCTTCACAACTGAATAACCACCAAGAGGAGCTTGGTATAAGCTTATTTGGTGATGAATATTGGACAATGGGGGCACCCTTGTGCTCATAGAAGCACAAGGAGTCAGTACAAGCAAGGATGAACACTTAGCACACACCAAAATGCAAATCAATAGCACACAAGGGCAAAATAGAGTTGCTGATACAATTTGTGCAGGTCTGGGACTTATGAGCTAGACAGAATGCACTCCAATGAGATTCAAAGGCCAACACTTAGCATACAATAGCACCCAAAGGCACACAATCAACTTCAATAACTCAAATACCCTATATCTTAACAGATTTGCAAGATCATGAATCAAAAATCTTATAAAAATGAGCAGACTATGACTTATGCAGATTTGAGTTACTCTTTACCTTTTTTAACACTCAAACTAGCTAAAACTTGTCCCAATCTACTCTCTAACTAGCATACAACCTACCTCAATCCTTACCAATAACTCTTAACACTCTTTCTAAGCATGAATCAAAACTTTACCCTGCTAAACCAAGGATCCAAACACCCTATTAAATCTGAAAAACAAACTTTAACATACCAATACCTTATACAACCTATTCAATCTGATCCAAATAGCTTCTATCATGCATATAAACACATTTAGAACACAAATCAACAACTAGAACACATTTATAGCAGCAGATCAAACAAATCACATGAAAATCCTATTTTCTGAAAATTTCCAAAGGTAAAAGAGTGTTACCTTAGGGCTTTACATCCAAAGCCCTAGTGGTAGCATAACCACCTCCTTATGCACCCGGGTGCATGCAGAACACAAATCAACAATGATGAACCTGTTTAAATCAAAACAAAAGAAGAACACACAAAAACAAGCAATAATATATTTTTCTGATTTTTTTCTTTCTTTTTAAAACCTTCCAAAAACTTTTCAAACCTTCTTAATCTGTTTTTATAACACTAAGTAACCAATAACATCAAACTTCTTAACAACCAAAACCTGAAACAGATTCTTACCAAGAATCTCACAATTTCAGAAACCTTTGAATAATTTTGAAACTCAAAATTATTCAACCAAATATCAAAAGTGGAACTCAGAATCAAGCTTCACACTACACACAACTTTTAAAAACAATAAAAAGGAATTATACTTGTTTTAAACAAAAACCAAACTTTTATTTCTTTAAAAAGGAATTACAAGTGTAAGCTTGAAAACTGGAACCAGGGGTCATCACAGGTTGATGCCTCCTTTTATACTAGTCTAATGAACATTCTAGGCTCTTAAAATCAAAACCCTAATCAGTAGAAATTCCCAAATTTGCCCCTAAAGCTTCTAGACGATTTTTGGTGATGAGCTGTCCACATTTGATCCTGGACGTTTGTTTTTGCTTTGAGAGTAAGCAAATAACCTTGGTGGTTGATTTGGGACACGTCACATGTCTTGGAGCCCAAGGAGTGATGTGATTGGTGGAATGGAGAAAAGGGGGTAGGGTCCACAGTGAGTGGTTTGAGGATTTTAGGAGTGGGATGGGTTTTGGTGTGTGGGAATTAAGTGTGTGCAAGGTTAATTGGGTTTTACCCAAGTATAAGTGGATGTAAAATCTGGGTGGGGGTGAAAGTGAATAGTTACTCCTTTGATCCGATTTTGGGGGAACATGTAGTGTTAGGCGCGTTTTTGTGTTTAAATCTTTCAAAGTTAACACATTTGGTCCTTAACCTTCCTTTCTTTTGTCTTTTCTCTTTTAAAACCTATCAGCGCCCTTATAAGCTTGTATCAACTTTCACACTTTGTCATTTTTGGCACAAACTTTGACAAAAAGGTTTCAAAGGTAGTTTTTGACATTTTTGAATATTTCAAGGGCTGTTCTTGGACAATGTTGATCTTCAAAGGTCTTCAATGTGTCTTTCACTTCATGAGGGACCATATTTGACAATTTGATTTTGTTGAGGGACCAATCTTGTCATTTCTTCAAAGTTGAAGGACCTTTTTGCAATTTTGACAAACTTAAGGGACCAAACTTGTAATTATTAATATACAAGGGTTTTAAGTGTCATTTCTTCATTAATGGAGGATCAATCTTGTTTTGTCTTCAAGTCTTCAAGGGTATTTGATGAAAATTCCATGATTAGGGCCCGGTTCTTTGTACGGCTTCGTTTCTCGTGTCCGTTTTTCCTTGTATCTTGTGATCTTTTGTCTTTTTCACGATATCCATACCTAAAATACACAAGTAAACAAACACAAGCATATATATGGTATTTTATGACATTTTTATGCATTTAAAGCCCGAAAAGAACGATGAGATCATGTATAAATGCCATCTCATCACTCCCCCATACTAAGCCATTGCCGTGCCCTCACGCAATGCTAGAATAAAGTATCTAAGCATCACCAAAGTTCAATTTTATTAACCTTTATTGAAAAGTAAAGGACTTGCAACATACTACGATGATGTGTAAAGACATAATGTATGATTTTCATCACCAAAATGTGACTTTTAGGGTCAAAGAATAGAAACAAGTTAATGTCCCTTAGAGTAAACTTCGTCATCCTTGATTGTCATACATTCCATGCTAAGTGCAAAAACAAGATCATTGTTGGTACAAGTCACAATGCTAACACTACTCATACGTTCAAATTGTGTAATACTTTTTCTCCCCGCAATCCTAGTTATTATAAAAGGAAATGGGTTACTAGCATTTTTTATCTATTTGTCATGAATCACAAGTGATTCATATTGACTTATTTGAGTAGTTATTAGTCCGAAAGCAAAGTAGCACGATTTGATCAATAGTTAGCCGAAGGACAAAATCTTTTAAAACGGCTTCTCGTGTATCTCCTTAAGTTCATATCTTGGCATAACTCGTTTCACGATTTGAGACCTTTCTCGGACCGATATTTGGCATGTACTTCAAATCTTGGGAAGACGTTCTTGAAATTATGGTCTTCTCTTCATATATTTGGAATTTCTTCACTTGACGTTTTCGAGTGATTCTTCATATAGGACCACGACTTCATCATTTTTCTTCAATCTTTACTTTGGATTTTGATATACAACGATCCGCCTCCTTTTCGGACTTGGATATATTTATCCTCATACCTTGTTAGGGTCTTTTTGGATAGACTTTCTCCATTCTTTAGGGGAGTAATAGCTTCTCGTCGTGTGTCTCGATCCTTCATATTGATTTTGGAATAATGATACTTCACATCATCTTTGGATCTTTAGCAAAAATAGAGCTCCTCATGCCTTGTTAGGGCCTTTTTGAATAATCGCCAATCTTCGCGTCCCGCTTCAATAAGTTATGCCTTGGCTATGAACTCTATTCAACCCCGAGCAACTTTTAAACGATCTTGCGCTAGAGGCTAAGTAACCTTTCAAATCGTACGACCTTACTTATTGCAATTATGATTTATTCCTAATGCATTGATCTTATGGGAAGAAAAAGCCACAATTAAAAACATATGAGTTTTTGAAAGAACACTTTCATGTTCTACGTTTAGCATGATCACTTGTCTAACTCTATCATTTCTCGTTCTTCACTATATAAAGACCTCTAATTAAAGAGACTCGTGAATACTTAGCCATGCAAGTCAAAATTAAGCCAAATTTGGATTAGCTTTCATTAAGACTATATCAAATCAAAGTTTTGGGTTTTCAAGCCACCTATAGGATCTTGCACTTTCTTGGACTTTTTCAAGTTTAGAGAATGCGTTTTAAAGTTCCCTTGATAAGTGACTTTCTAGAATCAATTATAGGAACTTGTGAAAAGTTCTTGTTCTTAACTCGAATGAATTAAGACTTTCGCGTTTTAAAGCTCCCTATATAAAAGTCTAGCAAAACTTGAATTGAGCGGGTTAAGGAATGTAAATGGCTCCAAATGCCCATCAAGTCAAAAATTAACTCTTATTCTACCCATCGGAAAATATACATTCGTGTCTTAAAAACACTTATGAAAAGTAAGAAAAATTTTAAAATTTGGCCATTTTTAGCCTTATTAGCAAAACAAAACATTGAAAGTTGGAAAACGTGAGGGCGTAGCAAAGCAAGTACTTATTCACCCCCCCATACTAAAAGTAAACATTGTCCTCAATGTTTCGAGTCTAAAAGTGGAGCACCCCCATACTAGAGACGAAGAGTCGAATGCTTAGGATCTAGCATGGAAAGGGTGATCAACAATATATCTAAAGTCGTTTATTAATTATGCTAAAAGATAATTGTTAGAACAATAAAGGATATGTCATGGAATCGTGAAAAACTTCTTCAAACGAACGATGGAGGCTCACGTAAACGAACACGAGAGTCTTCAATCGTAGATAATGATGATGATCTAGATAACACAATCACAAACAACCACGAGACAACGAGTTGGAAGGGTACAAGTCCCCTTATTAGTGAATATAAAGCATAAAGATAAGCATGGGATCTCCCCCACGAGGCACCTCGTTTTTGATTACCGAGTCATGAGCTCGACTCGATCCCCTCAAAATGTGAACATTTAGGGAAATTCATGGTGTGGTCAATTTTTGATGGGGCTTACATGATAAACAAGGCCCAAAAAGCAACCGGTATAAAGGACTAAGTCCTTAGATGATGCAAAATACCGGGGTCGAAGATGGCGTTCTCGTTTCCATTGGAAAAACAAATTAACACCACTTCAACATGTGCCATAAACTCAAAGAGTTTGAAGAAAATAGATGAGAAATAGAAGGGTGAGACAATTGGTAAGACAAACGTTTGAGCTACTCGAGGTAGACTCGCACCAAGCAAATAGATATAGTTTCCATTTATTGCATCGGTGGAAGACCGAGATTTCCCTTTACATGAAATTCCGGGATCGAATATCTCGTCCTCGGTGGACAAGGATGAGGGAACATTAGGGGCTTCCCCCATACTAAAACCACACAAAACATCGTCAAAAGGAGTAGACGAGTTTGTAGCACTCAAAACACGTGGTGATGACGGAGTTAGATTTGTAGAAAAATCAATTAAATCACATTTAAGATCTTTTTCTTTTTTATCTTTTAAACTCTCCTTATGAAAACCCTTTTTGATTATGTCGAAAATATTTGGTGTTTCTAAGACGATGTTAGTCACACTAAAAATTCTCACATTTTGAAACCGTTTTGGTTTTGGTGGTGGCAAGTTCTCAAAACGTTTATCGACGAATAAAACCTCCCCATCGGGGCCAACATATTCATCATCCGAAAGATTTTCCGTAGAAACCGGTAACTTATCAACACTTTTCAAGAATGAATGTTCGAGATGAGGCGAAGGATTTTTCGATTCAAGTATTGATGGTTTCTTCTTTGTAGGCTTAATACTCATAACCTCCACCGGCGGAGGAAATGGTAAATTGTTTTTGGAGACATTCCCTAAAACTCTTGGTGAAAATTCTTTGCAAATGACATTGGTCGAGTCACCATGGTTTAAAGTTGCAATAGAATAGACATGAGAAAGATTGGAGTTTTGTGTTGCATTGATGACAAGTTCTTCTTCATTGAAACGAAGGGTGATTTTTCGAGCATGAACATCGATAAGTGCTCGTGATGTATCCAAAAATGAACGACCCAAAATGAGAGGAACTTTTCGATCGATAGGAATGTCTACAACGATAAAGTCAACGGGATAGTAAAACTTTCCGACTTTAACGAAAACGTCCTCGGCTACTCCACATGCCATGATCGTAGAATGATCGGCCATCTCGATGGACATGTTCGAAGGAGTAAGAGCCGGAAGAGAAAGCGATTTGAAAATCTCGAGAGGCATTAAATTAATACTAGCGCCAAGATCGGCCAAGGCGTAGCATTCCTCCATATCTTGAATAGCACACGGAATCAAAAATTTACCGGGATCACCGACTTTTTGTGGTATGCGACTAAGAAAAACCGATGAACAACTAGACGATTGTTGTAACTTTTCTTTGTTGTTAAGCATACTTTTGAAGTTTGCGGCGAATCGAGGCATCATGATAAGAGCGTCGGTAAAACTTATATTAAAATGTAGATCACGAAACATTTTCATAAATAGCTCAAATTGATAATTGTTCCGTTCTCGTGCTTTTTCTTTGTTACGTCTTGAAGGGTAAGGTAAAGGTGGTGTGGGTTGGTCATTAGGCAACGGCCTTGGAAACTCGGGTTCCACAATTGGTATTGGTTCAACCGTAGGTGTGGTTTGAGCGGTACTTCGTGGGATTGTAATGTGCTCCTTTTCGACCATCACCTCGGGTTCTTTCTCGATTTCCTTCTCCGTAGAAGTACTTGGACGAGAGATTGGTTCCTTGAAAGTTTTACCACTTCGTGTAGCAACAACCTTCAATTCTCCCCTCGGGTTGTTAATGGTATCACTAGGAAGACCACCCGAGGAAGAGGGCTTACACATGATAGCTTCAAACATTTTAGCCATTCGGTCCTCAAATTTTGATTGCCTAGCATCCGCTTTCAATAACTCTTGCTTAATCTCATGTTGTCCTAATTCCATCTTTTGTTGGTTTTGTTGAAGACGTTGGACATTTCCTTCCATTTTATTTGCATGAGTTTTAAGTTCATTATCAAGTTCATTTTTAAGCTCGTTTTTTAACTCGGACCTTAAGCTAATCATCTCACGTTGCATATTATCAAATTTAGCATCATTTGCTTTTGCATAATCCAAAAATTCTCCTTGCAAATTTTTCGTGTGAGCATTTTGAAAACCTTGAGTAGTGTTTTGAAAATCACGGTTTTGGTTTTGATTAGAGATTTGTCCATTCCCACTTTGATAATTCCCTTTGTTGTAATTGTGTGTGTTGCCTTGGTAATTACCTTGGTTGTTGTTTCGATAATTATTAGCATTTTGTTTTGGTGGAGCTTGATTTGGACGAGAACCTTGGCCGTTTTGGTTGTAAGTTCCCGTTGCTACATAAGCACTCGAAGTGTTACCATCCGCGGTAATGCACTCGGAAAGATCATGAGCTCCCCCACAAGATAAACAAGTCTTAGCAACCGCTTTAACCGAAGCGGAATTGGAAGCTTCTTGAGCCTTCCAATGGGACATTAGATTAGCAAATCTATCAAAAAACCGATTTTCCTCATTAGCTTCATCATGTAAGGCGTTAATGCTACGAGACGATTGTGACGAAGATGACGAACCCATATTGGCAACACTCGGTGTGTTACGAGGGCTATAAACCTTAGATCGATTTTCAATGATTTGTAAAGCCTCATTTGTCGTCTTGCACAAAAAATTACCACCCGCGGCGGCATTCAAATAATCTCGTTCATGATCATTAAGCCCATTATAAAAAGTATCCACTTGATGCAATTCCGAAAAATCATGGTGAGGACATTCATGTAACATCTCTTTAAATCGTTCCCATGCCATTGAAAAACTTTCATTATTACGTTGCACAAATCGTGAAATCTCATTTTTTAAGTGTGTTGTTTTAGATGGTGGAAAAAACTTGTTCACAAACTTAGAAACGAGATCGGCCCATGTCAAAATCGAATTTGGCGGTTCTTTCTCGAGCCAAATTTTTGCGGGTCCATCCAACGAATATGGAAACAACATCATCTTAATGGCGTCATGTGGAACATCTTTGAATTTGCTAGTGGCGGTGAGACGGTTGAAATTCCTAATATGGTAATGCGGGTTGTCTTTCTCGTGACCTCGAAACTTGTTTGCTTGCAACATCGACATTAAACCCGTCTTAATCTCGAAATTCTCCGCAAGGATGGCGGGAATAACAATGGCCTCTCCAAAACCCTCGGTGGGTGCTTGTAGCAACTCCATCATAGTACGATTAGCCATGACGACTTCTTGTTCTACAATAGGTTCAACAATTGGAGGTTCTTCAACAATCAACGATCCTTGATTTGCTTGTTTTTGAAGACGTTTACGAGCTCGTTTTGCTTGATTACGAGTGATCATAAACTTCACGAAGAATGGGAGGTGAGCAAAGAAGATTCTTTTTGGTTGTTTTGTGAATTTTCAATTTTTTTGTGTTTTTGATGATATTTAATTTTTTTGGATTTTGGTGTATCTTCGTAGACAACAATCTACAAAATCTCTCCTCGAATCAAACTCTTGATTAAAGAAGCCTCAAAGGAATGAAAACGATCACGTGGAGTGAACGCCTTCGAATGACTTTAGAACTTTGGTGAAAACCAAATTGTTCACGAGGGTTTAATCACAAAGAAAACCAAGCAAATATAGTATACGTAATAATACTTTGGGCGGCAAAACCCTCGATTAGCCTTTAATGTCAAAATACTCACAAGCAAGCGGGGAAACGAGGCGGCGCGAAGCACTTAAGAGCCTTTTTCCTTAGGGTATATTTTATAATACCCGCCTTATACCCACCTTATAGTTTGTATTTTTCAAAATCGAGCTTCACGAAAGTATTTATCTATTTTTGCCTTTTCTTTTTGTTTGAGATTCGAATACAATAATTAGGAGATAAAATCCCAATTAAGGTTGTGTTTTCACACTTTTGGAGATATTGTATTTTGATTGTGATACTTAATACAATATATTAATAATATTTGTACAAGAAAAACCAAGAAAACCGATAATACGTGTTAAGGGAGTTCCACTTAACACAAATACTATTTATGGATAATATCAAAAACAAAAGTTTCCAAATTAAAGCACAACACACCTCCCCGGCAGCGGCGCCAAAATGATTGTAGTAAAAAACAACTCTTGTTTAGGAAAACAAAGAGCGTAAAATAGCGGTAAGTATTAACTAGTGATTTAGGAAAACCACAAGTAATGACCCTCAATCAAATAAAGAGAGAAAGTTCGTTTCCCAAGGAGGTATATGTGTGTGAATTAACTTGTGTTTATTTGAGATTAATATTGAGAAGATGGAAGACGGTTTCGTGAAAATTACACTATGACGTAAAAGACGTAAACGTAAAGCCGTAGAAAAATTACCAAAATTAAAAAATTTTATACTAAGACCAAAAAAAAAATTAATAATTAAAAAGACTAAAAACAAGTCTAAAATAATATAAATAAAGATAAAAATCCAACAAAGATATTTTAAAACCTTTTATTAATTAAATATTTAATTTTAAATGCTAATTAAAGCCCTAAAATTAAATATAACTAATTCAAATGTCTAAAATATGATTTTATTGAACTAATACTTAACTTATATTATTAGAAGACTAAAAAGTATTTTTCTAAAAATTAAAACCTATTAAAACTATTTTTAAAACTCTAAAAATGATTTAAAATGATTAAAACCTAATTAAACTTAAAATAATTATAAAAATAAATCTAAAAGCTATAAAAATATTCTAAAAATGGAAATAGTCCTAATTAATGATAAAGAACCTAAGAAAAATGAAAAAGAAAGAAAAATAAAATTTTGAAATTTTAATATTAAAATAATATTAAAATAATGCTAAAAATAAAAAGTTACTAAAATTAATTCTAAAAAATTTCTAAAAACTTAAAATATTCTAATTAAGAGAAAAACACAAATCTAAGCTCCTAAACCCTTTTTAATAATTTTATAAAAATCTTTAAAGTTTATGAAAAACCTTAAAATATTATAAAATTAAAAATTAAAGTTTATAAAACCAAAATTAGATGTAAACCTGAAAATATTTATTAAAAAGCTAAAAACTATTTTTCCTAAAAATTTAAACACTGTTTTCTATTTTTTATTGATTTTATAAAAAACGTATAATAAATAAATCCTAGAAAATAATTAAATAAAAGGAAAAATATAAAAATAAGCTAGAAAAATCTATAATCCTATAAAGATCCTAGGAAAATTCAAATAAGCTAAAATCACAAAGTAAATAAGCTGGAAAGTTGATAAATAAGCTACGGCTTTTATTTAAGCAAACAAATGCAAAACTGGTTAACTAAATAACCTTTGCAACCTTGGTCAGTAAAAGACCCAAGGGCGCAACGGTTAAGTATGATGTGTGTGAGTGTGGTGATGCGGGTTCGAGGCTTAGCAACCCCCTTTTTGCTCTTTTATTTTCTTTTTTTATTTTTTTCTTTTTCAATCCAACCAGTGATCCTAATAAGCTTATAATCCAACTCCAATTCCTTTTTAAACACAAGATTAAGCCAATTCAAAGATCAAAACGTATCCAGTTTGAGTTGAACACTGATGAACAAGTGCCTTGTTTCTATTTTGCTTCACAACTGAATAACCACCAAGAGGAGCTTGGTATAAGCTTATTTGGTGATGAATATTGGACAATGGGGGCACCCTTGTGCTCATAGAAGCACAAGGAGTCAGTACAAGCAAGGATGAACACTTAGCACACACCAAAATGCAAATCAATAGCACACAAGGGCAAAATAGAGTTGCTGATACAATTTGTGCAGGTCTGGGACTTATGAGCTAGACAGAATGCACTCCAATGAGATTCAAAGGCCAACACTTAGCATACAATAGCACCCAAAGGCACACAATCAACTTCAATAACTCAAATACCCTATATCTTAACAGATTTGCAAGATCATGAATCAAAAATCTTATAAAAATGAGCAGACTATGACTTATGTAGATTTGAGTTACTCTTTACCTTTTTTAACACTCAAACTAGCTAAAACTTGTCCCAATCTACTCTCTAACTAGCATACAACCTACCTCAATCCTTACCAATAACTCTTAACACTCTTTCTAAGCATGAATCAAAACTTTACCCTGCTAAACCAAGGATCCAAACACCCTATTAAATCTGAAAAACAAACTTTAACATACCAATACCTTATACAACCTATTCAATCTGATCCAAATAGCTTCTATCATGCATATAAACACATTTAGAACACAAATCAACAACTAGAACACATTTATAGCAGCAGATCAAACAAATCACATGAAAATCCTATTTTCTGAAAATTTCCAAAGGTAAAAGAGTGTTACCTTAGGGCTTTACATCCAAAGCCCTAGTGGTAGCATAACCACCTCCTTATGCACCCGGGTGCATGCAGAACACAAATCAACAATGATGAACCTGTTTAAATCAAAACAAAAGAAGAACACACAAAAACAAGCAATAATATATTTTTCTGATTTTTTTCTTTCTTTTTAAAACCTTCCAAAAACTTTTCAAACCTTCTTAATCTGTTTTTATAACACTAAGTAACCAATAACATCAAACTTCTTAACAACCAAAACCTGAAACAGATTCTTACCAAGAATCTCACAATTTCAGAAACCTTTGAATAATTTTGAAACTCAAAATTATTCAACCAAATATCAAAAGTGGAACTCAGAATCAAGCTTCACACTACACACAACTTTTAAAAACAATAAAAAGGAATTATACTTGTTTTAAACAAAAACCAAACTTTTATTTCTTTAAAAAGGAATTACAAGTGTAAGCTTGAAAACTGGAACCAGGGGTCATCACAGGTTGATGCCTCCTTTTATACTAGTCTAATGAACATTCTAGGCTCTTAAAATCAAAACCCTAATCAGTAGAAATTCCCAAATTTGCCCCTAAAGCTTCTAGACGATTTTTGGTGATGAGCTGTCCACATTTGATCCTGGACGTTTGTTTTTGCTTTGAGAGTAAGCAAATAACCTTGGTGGTTGATTTGGGACACGTCACATGTCTTGGAGCCCAAGGAGTGATGTGATTGGTGGAATGGAGAAAAGGGGGTAGGGTCCACAGTGAGTGGTTTGAGGATTTTAGGAGTGGGATGGGTTTTGGTGTGTGGGAATTAAGTGTGTGCAAGGTTAATTGGGTTTTACCCAAGTATAAGTGGATGTAAAATCTGGGTGGGGGTGAAAGTGAATAGTTACTCCTTTGATCCGATTTTGGGGGAACAGGTAGTGTTAGGCGCGTTTTTGTGTTTAAATCTTTCAAAGTTAACACATTTGGTCCTTAACCTTCCTTTCTTTTGTCTTTTCTCTTTTAAAACCTATCAGCGCCCTTATAAGCTTGTATCAACTTTCACACTTTGTCATTTTTGGCACAAACTTTGACAAAAAGGTTTCAAAGGTAGTTTTTGACATTTTTGAATATTTCAAGGGCTGTTCTTGGACAATGTTGATCTTCAAAGGTCTTCAATGTGTCTTTCACTTCATGAGGGACCATATTTGACAATTTGATTTTGTTGAGGGACCAATCTTGTCATTTCTTCAAAGTTGAAGGACCTTTTTGCAATTTTGACAAACTTAAGGGACCAAACTTGTAATTATTAATATACAAGGGTTTTAAGTGTCATTTCTTCATTAATGGAGGATCAATCTTGTTTTGTCTTCAAGTCTTCAAGGGTATTTGATGAAAATTCCATGATTAGGGCCCGGTTCTTTGTACGGCTTCGTTTCTCGTGTCCGTTTTTCCTTGTATCTTGTGATCTTTTGTCTTTTTCACGATATCCATACCTAAAATACACAAGTAAACAAACACAAGCATATATATGGTATTTTATGACATTTTTATGCATTTAAAGCCCGAAAAGAACGATGAGATCATGTATAAATGCCATCTCATCAATACTATATTTATTTGAGTGCTTATATAATAATATTAAACTTTAATTTCACAAAATCAGTCCTAAATTTTAAGTTCACTAAAATATCCATATCTAGAGTTATATAATGAGATAGGACCTCAAATTTTTATCACAGCAATTACATGATATGTGCTTCATTTTATTCGATTATAGCTACTGATGAATCAACTTCTAAATATTTTAATAAATTCGTCCAAAACAGTATAGGCAGATTTGCACTCTAAACTTGTTTTGATCATATCTCACTCATTTTTATGATTCCATTGCATGGCCAACTCTCACATGTGTATAACACCTAATACTTACTGTATATTAATTCCACTTTACCATTTTATCAGTTTATCATTTGGTTACTTACTGTTTTTATACAGCCATCTTATTAAGCAAGATTTAACCATTTTTAGATGTGGTTTTTCCATCTTTTTACCCATGTTTATCAAATCTATCAACACCAAATACCCACATAATATTTTTAATCATCATTCATCATCATATACATATACATAAATAGAGAAAATACAATATTACATAATCAAAATAACAAGAGGATAGGAAGAACAATCTCTATACCACCATTAGTGATGAAAAGAGGAGTCTTTGATGAAGAAGGCTTGGATTTTGATGGCAAAACTTGTGATAAACCAATATCATCTTCAAGTCTACCAACCTTTATAAACTTATCATGGAAAATCATCCCTATGACACTAACAAATATTCTCCTTGGATGTTAGAATCACCTCCAATCTTCAAAGCTTCAAAGTAGCATCATCATGTGTATCAGTAACACATGATTTTATGGCTAACATAGATCAAATGAGGGTTGTTTTTGATGGATAGTGGACGAATTTTAGAGAGAGAGGAGAGTGTTTATGGTGGTTTGCATGAGTTGAATGTGAGAAATGGTTTAATGGGAAGTGGTTTTGCTAGTTTAGTTAGCTTGTTAAGCTAAGTAGGACAAGTGTGCAACTTGTATCTTGCAAGTTGACACCTCATGGTGTGGTGGAGTATATCTAGCCGTACCATAGAGTGGGGTGGGGAAAAACTTGTTTTGTCTCATCCCACTAATTTACGGGTATTCCTCGATTCTTGTTTCCTCGATTTGCGTGCCCTCGGGTCGTTTTACGAAAAACATTTTTATAAATTATGAATCAACGGCACAAAACGAATCTAATAAAAATTGTCTCATCAAAAACGGAGTTCGAAAACGTAAATATGTAATCCTAATGTTTCCGGTTTAGTCGTAAAGGACGTTAAATTATTCACGTAAGTCCTAATCTCTTCTCGTAAATTTGTGAGTTTATGAACTAACTCAAATTTAAAATCCCCAAATAATATTCACGGATAAATTTATTTTCTGAAATGTCGGACTGTCACAAAAAACGGTGTATGTAAACGGAAGCACGTAACGTAGAATCCTCCGGTTTAGACGTAGTCGATGCTAATTCAAGACGTAAAGCCAAATTTCTTCCCAAAAATAAGTGAGTTCATAATAAAACATTAAATTAATGTTTTTAAATAATACTTGAGAATAAAATATCAACCATAAATTGACGGATTGTCACATATTTGACCTCCCAAAGTAGAGTCATAGGGCATGGATGAGGTCTTAAAGATGTTAGGACTGTCTTGGCCTGCATCTAAGCGAGTACCAATAGTCCCAGCCTCATCCATAGCACCAACCACACTTGTGGTGGTGGTTCTCTCTACAACATGGCTAGGACCACTAGAGGAGAACACTCTAGTAGTCCTTGGGCCTTTTTGCAACCTATATTCAGGTGGGGTACCAGATGGTGTGGATTGGGTGGTAGTTTGAAGGTTAAGGGGTATTTGGGTCTGTGAAGGAAAGGTGTCAACGTTTGGATTACTTGTGTCAACGCCAACATTTAATGTGTCAGCATTGAAGGATTCTTGGTCAATTTCCATGTGTTGAGGTGAAGGCAAAGGTTCTGGTATTGGGTCAAGTTGTGGTTGTGGGTCTGGTTGGGGTTGTGTTGCTGCAATAACAGCAAGCATAGCTTGGGTGAGGGGTAATACACAGTGAGGGGGTAAGTTCATCTTACTAAAAATAGCTTTCTTTTGCACAAGGATCTCATAAAAATCATCATGATCCCTTGGGCAGTAATTTTGCACATCAAAAACCATTTGAAAAAATCTAGGATAAGCCAAAGTAATCTTATTCCCTTTGTTTTTACACTTGCCATCAAAAATTAATTTTGAAAAATTATACTTTTGCCCATTTGTAATGCACACAATTGCACTAGCAATAGATTTGTTAATTTCATTATGTGCAGTACATTTAGGACTGAAACATTAAAGGATGACATGTATGAGGTACTTCCAGACTGGGGGGAAATTCTTGTTTATGATATTTATTTAAAGTACCCTCATCAGGGAAAGGATACCCCAAAGCCCGAAGTCCTTGTCCTATTTCATTAATGGGGAGAGTGGTTATACCATCTGCATCATTAAGATGCAAAGCCTGGCGAACCAATGTTTCAGTAACCACCCAAGTACGCCCATGAATAATAGTTGTTAATGTAGTCACATTATTAATCGTTGAGGAACTAACATTGTTCCAAAATTGTTTAATATGAGTGACAGGGATGAGGGGAGTATGAGAAAGAGCATACCTAAGAGGAGATGCATTCAAATACGCCATCATCTGAGTGTATTGTGGAAACAAAGTGTCATCAGCCGCCAAATAAGCAATCATATTGTGCTAACTCCTGAATCCCAATACCAAGTCACTTGGTTTAAACTTTGGTGCCATTGTTGAAGAAAGCTGTTTGTGAAAGATTGATGAAAGATGAATTATAGGAGAAAAAGTGTTAGACAAGAATATGATAGTACCCTGTTTAAAAATAGGAGCCAAATATATAAGAGAGATATGCACATGTGATTGGTAAAAAATAAGGCAGTATTTTCAAAATATAATGATGAAAATATTGAAAAGAAAATAAGTTATCTTTTTCATTAATTATAAGTTATCTACTCCCAAAATTACGGCTCCAAAATTCGTCAAAAATAACAAATGGGTAGGTCCCAATGAGTGTCAACGGTCAAAAATAACCCATCAACGCCCAACGGCTATATTCTTGTCAAAGTTTGCAAAAGCCATGTCAGTGTCTAAATTGGTCACAACAACGCTTGGAAGAATATTTGTCAGCGTCCAAAATAAAAGTAATAAAAATGAAAAAGGACCTTAACAGAGTAATTTATCCTAGTGAAGATAACCTATAAATTGATAATTATTATAGGGCGGCAAGCATGTCCAGTTATGCACACTTGCTTATGCAAGATAGACATAACAGTCCTCTAGTGTCCCTTGCTAACCAAAATTCTTAACAATTAAGTTATCTCATAAAATCCCTTGTAACTCCCAGGTAAACCCAATATAAATCATTCCCAAGTCTCCCAACAGACCACATCCAATTCTAGGCCAAAAAGGTCTTGGCAGCATGCATAGTATGTCAACTTTGCATGCTACAGTGCCTCATGATTTAGTAAACTAACTCATAGTCACCAGTGGACACAATCTAGAATTGTGATAAGAGTATTATAAGAATACCCAAAAGTCCTAAAAGTTCCTAAAACCTCCCCTTAAACTGTGATACACAAGTTGCCAAATAATATGCATGTAAATAAAAATTTATATCAAGATAGGAATATAAATATTCCAACCATCATCCATAAATTGAAACATGCTCCAATGATTCTCCAAGGATCCATAAGCAACTCTGTATCCAATGGTACAATACTAACACCACCTGCACACTTAGATCAAAAACCACAAAACTAACATGTTGCTGACAACGTCACGATAACACTTATCAATGTTAAGATAACCTTTCTCAGCGTTAGACAAATATGGTGGAAAATATAACTTCTCAAAAAGACCAATAACAATGCATATCCTGTACATACTTTTACACTAAGACCCTGTAGAAACTAGAGGGGGGTTGAATAGTTTCTCTTCGATTGGCAACCAAATTAAAATTACTTTCAATTTGGTTTGTATCAAAACTATATTTTGCTTGAAGCTAAGTTGCATAATAATTAGGTTCAATTCAAATGCACTAGCAAAGATAATAGGTAAGTGTAATGATAATGAAATAAGTAAAGAGTAAGGAAGGAGACAACCTAGTGGGAAGACACCAAGATTTATAGTGGTTCGACAACGAGGCTCTATCCTCGTTTCTACTCCACTCCTCGAGTACACCTACTCGAGATTTCTACTATATCCACAAGCTCCCTTCTTGGCGGAGAAAACCTTACATCGTCGCTTACATTATTTTCTGACACTAAGCTAAATGTCGAGACCTAATCTTTAGCTAGGACCAATCTACACAACGTTGCCTACTTCACAATTTAACGACACAAGGCTAGATGTCGAGTTCTAATCTTAAGGTAGAACCAATCTTCACGACGTTGCCTACTTCACCATTTTACGACACAAGGCTAGATGTCGAGTTCTAATCCAAAGCTAGAACCAATCTTCACGACTCTTCACTTTGAAGCTAAGTGAGAACTTCACACAACACAACTACTAATCACTTTCAAGTTTAGTGAGAACTCACAAGACACAACCACATCACTTTATAGTTTAGTGAGAACTACTAATCAAACCTATTACAACTCAACTAGACTTATCCAAGTACACACATGTAGCTTGGATCTACACAACACAAATCCAAGCAAACACATATGCAATGGATGTACACAAAAAATCCAAGTATTCACAAATAACTTGGATGAACACAACTAGTCCAAGTATTCATAAATACAATGGATTGTCCTAAAACAAAAAGGGTATCATGATGAATATGACTAGCTCATAGATTCATCTTTATCACAACACTAGTGAGTGAGTGATCTTCTCATTGGACAAGGTAAAGGAGGGGATCAAGAGGATAATCATATGTAAACATTCTTAACACTTTAAGTGATCATTTTCTAATGATTATGCTATAGAAAATAGAAAGGGGGCTGAGGAAAACGTCCTAGAGGCTTATTGGAAAATGAGATTTGACCCACTATTTAAAGGAGACAAAGTATAACGGATATATAACGGCTATCTGGGCGTGGTACCTTATCTAGCCCGACGGTTCCATATCGCTAAGGAACCGCGTAGCTACTTAAGGTACAACCACTAGAGTATGCTCTGTTTTTTGTCTTTTAGTGGGGTAGGAATATCTGAGGTATTTGAAGCCTTCAAAGGATATTCTAATAGCATATGGAATATGCCATTTTCAAATTTTCATTTTCCATTTTAATAAAACATTTTCTAAAAAAGAAAGTTTATTAAAAAGTCTTTTGTCATATTAACAAAAGTGAGTTTTAAGGATAATCATTTTGATGATCACTAAATATGATTAAGAAAGGTTAGTGATATGATTATTACCTTGATGATAGTGTTAGTTAAATAATTCGTTTTGTGTTTTATACTAAATGTGTTGTATAGTTTGTTGTGATCAAAACTAAGAAAGATTAGTTAACACTAATAATGTTTTTAGGCATTACTTGCATTAACAATCTCCCCCTTTTTGATTACGACAAACTATAAACTCATTTGCATAGAAACACAAAATAACGAATTATTAACGAGTTTATCACTATCATTTCTCCCCCTTTGTCGTAGCAAAAAAGGTTAGTACAAGTCTTTGAAGAACATCGAACTTTGCTAGTAGCTCCCCCTTGGTGGTTGCTCCCCCTTGCTTGGGGCACCAAGTATATGATCTAAAGTGACATGCTACACAAAGGTTAGTAGAAAGGAAAGAAACACCAATGTATATATGATCACTACCTACTAAGTAACTTGAAAGGGAGAGAGAGAAGAAATCTCAAATTAGAAGCAAGTATTTTGCTAAGTTTGTCCAAAAAGGTAATTGACAAAATCAAACTTCAATCCAATGAAGATGATAAGCTTGTCAATGGGTTAAAGTTTAGAATTGATGGAATCACCCATAAGCAATTGTAAAAATTAACCATGATCAACTCAAAATAGAACTAAGGAAATAACACATAAACAACACAAAGGTTACATAAAAGAAAAGACACAACAAAGTAGATAGTCATACACACAATATGAGTATCTAAAGCAAGAAATATGGAAAATAAACCACTAAGCATAAGCTATTCTAATACTGATAATTTTCCAAGATTGCTTAAAAATTAAAAGACTCTAAAACAACTAAAGTGATAAGGACTTTAGTTGGAAAAATAAGACGACGATGCATCATTCGAAGTTTTGTCCACCGAGAAAAAAACTTGGATAGGAGGTCGAGTGAGGAGGAATTCAAGGAAATTTAACTTCTCATATACATGACTAAGTTCAATTTGTTGAAATCGACAACAAGCACACGAGGATCCATGATGCAACACAAAATCGTTTGATGGGGGTAGGGCATCAAACATAGGGTTTGGTGGTGGAGGGGTAATGGGGTAGGAAATGTTTTCACAATGCCTTGTGAGGTTTGGGAAGGTTGAAAGATCATTGAGTTGAGGGGTATTGAAGGATTGTGGTGGTGGGGGAACATTTTCTTTAGCTCCGGTGATGGGGTTAATGGTATAAGTCTCATTCCAATACTTGATTGGAGAGAAGGTAGGGTTTTTAGGTGGTTTGGAGGAAGATGGTTCATTTTTCTTAACCCAAATAGGTCGAACCGAGATTTTCGGTTTCTTTGAAATCTTGGATGAGGAAGCTTCGGGTGAGTGGGGTTGTGACAAAGAAATGTCAAGGTTAGGAATGGAGGAGTTAGGCATTGTGAGGGTGTGAGAATGAAATCTCAAGGTTGAGAAGGTGTGAGAATGAAATCTGAAGGTTGGGGTATAAGTAAAATGTAATCAAGGTAAGAATTTGAATACAAAAAGTGGAGTGTCAAGGAAGGTTTAGTCAATTTGAGCAAACAAGGAATCTTGACAGGGTATAGGGTTTAAAGAATTTTTGACCAAAAACGTGTCAAAAGTCATTTACTGTCTGCGGTACCTTATAGGGACCGGCGGTTCCTTACCACTTAAGGAACCGCGGGACTTTAAGGATCCGCGTCCAGTGGACTTGAAACCATGTTTTTCCAGGGTTTTGAGAAAAACTAATACTTTTTCAAAAAATTGCAAATCTTGGAATTATACCTCTATTAGTACCAAATTATGCTAGGGTTGCATAAAGCAACACATTCACAAAGAAATGTCTTGACAAAGGGTGAAAAAATAATTTAGATAACATTTTGAACCAATTTTAGTCAAGTTTTTAGAGGTTGTGATAGATTTAGGTTCAATTTTAATTTCAATTTAAAGTTGATTAATGTGCACATAAGAATAAGAACACACAAAGCTAAATCCATAGAACAACTTCATGAAATACTCATGAGGGAAACAAATACAATGACAAATGAAAAAACTAACTAATACAAAGCTAGCTTAACATTAAATCTAGATGAGTTGTCTTCTTTGGCTTGGTTTTGTTTAAAAAACTTATTAATTAAACTCATCATTCATCTCCTAGGAGGAGGCATGGAGAACAAGGTAAGCACGAACTCTTGCAAACTCCTATGTAGTCCAAACATCTCCATCCTAAGGTTATGGATGATGTAGTGGTTATAGAGGCAACATGGACAATTAGGACCATGAGTCTCTTGAAACCCATAGTAAGGATCACCCAAAAGGAGGGAAAGTGGGACACCCAAAATTGGAATGTTTGAGTTGGGTGGAGGTGGAGGAGGCATGTTCTCCAAGGGTGATGTGGGTGAGAGTAAAGGCATGTTCCCTAAAGGGGAAATGGGTGAGTCTGGAGGTATGTTCTACAAGGTTGGTGAAATGGGTGAGTTAGGAGGGGTAAATGGTGAAGTCACCAATGTGTCATCAAAGTCATTCACAAAAGGAATTCTTTAGATTGGTTGGGGTTGTGTGATCACATCCAAGGGTGCATTTGGAGTGAAGGGTGAAGAGAGCTCATTCATTCTTGAGTTGAATGAAGAGGAGGTAGAACCAATGGAGTGGTTAGTACCATGGGTGGATGTTGTCTTGCATGGTGCAAGGGGTGGTGAAGGTGATGAGGAAATGAGGATTGGAACCATCTCATTTTTGGGTGTGTGAAAGGGTGATGAGTTAGGCTTGGGTACCTTAATCCTAATCTTAAGTGTTTTCCTTGGGGTGTTTGAGGTTTTTGTAGAAACCATGGTTGACAAGGATGATTTAAGGGTTAGGGAAGGATGTTTTGTTGTGTGAAGAACATGACTAACAAGGTGGGTTTAAATGGGTGAGGGGATGATCCAAACTAGTAATGGGTTAAAATCATTTTAGGTGATAATGAATTTAGGTAACCTAGTTTAGGAAATATGCAGGTTTTTGTAAAGAATCATGCAAAGTTTACACAGATTAAAGAAAATAGTGTAAAGCAAAAGATTCTGTCGGACACAGTGGCGGCGGTTCCTTATCTAGGACCGGCGGTTCCTTATCGATAAGGATCCGCGGGTCGATATGGAACCGCGACAAGAGGTCTTTCAAAAGTTTCACATCCCAAATTTTGGTTAACCCAGATTTTTACCAAAGGATTCACAAGCCAAAGTTAACTACAGATCATAATCTAATAAGCTAACTATCACAAAGATGCACAAAGCTATGTAAATCACAAACATGATGGCATAAGCAACATTTAGGATCAAAATAAATAATAATCCAAACATAAGTTAATACACAACCAAATGAAGGAAAGAAAGTCAGGAAATCATCCTAGATGAGTGTTGCAAGTAACCATGAGCATAACATCTAATTCCTTGATTCACTTCTGAGACGTTCTCGAAGAAGATGATTGAGATAAAATTGATAGTCGGAATCAACTTCATGGGAGGACAAAATGGATATTGAAGAGGACATGAAGTTATTGAAATTGGAGGGAGGGTTGCTAGAGGACTCTTCTTGAGAAGTATTTTCGACTTGACACGAGTACACATTGATCTCGGGTGAAATGTTCTCTTGAATGGGAGCCATGACACGATAAACGGAGTGATAAGGAGAGGAAAGAAAAGACGGAAAGTCAAAAAGAACTCTTCTGAGAAGACGAGAAAGAAGCATTCCGAAGGGAAGACTTGACTTAGACTCAAGAAGAACAAATCTAATTCTTCTAGCTATGAAAAATGCGAGATTGTAAGGAGTTGTAGTAGCAACACAATACAACATATGTGCAAGACAAGCGGGTACTAAGTCCCGATTCCCATCTAGACACATTGCATTTTCCCTAATGATTTCGGCCAAAGGGATCATGAAATCATTAAGATCGCTAGTAAGTAATTCCCAAGGCGAGAGAGTTCAAACAACTCCTTGAAATTTACCAAGAATAGGATGTTCACGAGGATTAGAAATGACATGAATGATGTCCGAAGACGATGGAAGCACAGTCACATAATGAGCATCAATAGGGGCCAATTCTAAAGAGTCAATACTCCAAGCATCGGTGAATCGACATTGACCATTAGATGGCACTCCAAGAATATTACCGAATTCTTCAAGAGTGTAAATAATGATTTTACCCATTATGGAAAATCGTATAGATATACCATTATTGATGCCTATCAAGGTGAATGAGCTAAAGAAATCCATAAGAAATGAAGGAAATATTGGCTCATCAATATGAAGAAGACAATCAAACCCAATAGACTTAAACATGAAGCGAATAAACTCATGTGCGAAATTGGAACAAACGATGCGTCCTTCATGGAAACAACGATGTTCAAGAGACTTAGACGAGTTTTTGTGAGAGTGAGTTAGATGAGGGTAAGGTGAAGAGGGCATATATGCTCGTGTTCGTTTATGATCTTTTTGATATCTCGAAGACATGATAAGTACCTAAACAAAAGAATATTTTTCCAATCACTCATATGAAAAATTAAAATCAACAAACAAAAAATATGAGAATGTGTTATATCAATTTCTTGACAAACATAGGATTGAATCCATATCATTCTCATTTTCACAATGTGTCTATTCCATCATTAACCAAGAACACATGATCTATGTTAGATCAACAATGGATTAGAACATTGGTTTTTCAAAACAAGGTTTTTTTAGGTAAGCATTAACAATGTCATTACCTACTTGTTCATGGGTTCATCTCAAATCCATCTTTTAATCAAAATAATTAATCAAAATTCGAATTTGTTCTATAAGTGGGTTTTAGTGAAATCTTAATGAATATGAACCTAAGGAATCATAGTAAAATAACCATGTCAACCCACATTCCTATTAAGGTTTTAATTCAATTTCAATTTTAAAAATCCCCAATTATGAAAGGATGAACCCTAGGACAAAATAGGTGAAATTGAAAGAAAATACTTACAATTAATTGATGTTAGATGAAGGATGAGTGAAACCCACAACTTGGGATCAATTAATTTGAGTGATTGAAGGTTTTTGAAGCTTCAACAATGGTGGAAAAGATGAAACCCGTCGGCTGTGTGTTTTTGGGAGAGAGATAGTGGTTTGAAAAGGAATAAAATAATCAAACTGTGCTCTGACAAACTTTACTGTCCGCGGTACTTTATCAATAAGGAACCGCGGGTTTGAGCCGCCTAGATAAAGAACCGCCTACAGAGGCAGGTTTTGATCAATGCAAAAAGCCAAATTTTAAAAACCAAGTTTTTCTAAGATACTTAATAATATATCATGAACCTTTTAGAATAACATTGGATCATCATAAACACTAGGCAATATGTTTTAATGAAGGATTACGAGTTGAATCAAGATCGAAAAGAACCGAAACGGACAAACGACTACTCGTAGCAAAACGGCAAAGTGGAGAGAAGTCAAGGGAAGTGAATCAAGACTAGGACCAATGCTCAAGGGATTAATGACAATCTTCAAATAGTGGTAACGAAGAGCTTGTGTCATATATAGTGGTTTAAGACATGCCTTTCCGGCGAAACGTTAAACGGCTTTCGTAATGAATAAACACAAAGCAATTATTCATGTATAGACTAAGATCACTTTCAATAATAGTCTTAGTCTAAACCAAAATATGAGCAAGGTATTAATTCACTTTCTCTCCCACAAAGGGCCTACTAACCGTATGGGTGCAAACCATGGAAATCATGCTTGATACTTTAAGCTACTACATCACCATAGTGAGTCAAGTATCCAAGCAATGAAGGTTTGAGAGGATAAACTAAAAGAATCACAAATCACAAACAAATGTCAAGGCAAGGATGCCAAGAACAAGCACATAGTCAAGTAATGATCAAAAGAATGATCAAAGGGCGTGTGGAAGAACGAAAGCGTACCTTGGCCACAAAGAGCAATCCATCAAGGAATCAATGCTATGCCCAACAATGACTATGATGAGTACTAAGTCTTCAAGGACTAGTATCATTCCCAATCATCTTGGTATCATCATTCAAAGATGTTAAAGATCAATGAAGATGAGTCTTCTACAAGTACAAGTAACTCAATCCACAACCAATTAAGTGATTGATCTTCATGAGTACCTACACAAAACAAGATGCAAACTAGTAGATACATGTCAAGAGTAGATTTAAAATGCATAAAGAATACTAATCTTAAGAGGGATGCAATATTATCAATTAAAAGACCTATTTTTCAAAAACAAAATAGTTTTGACCAAAGAGAAAGTTTAGTACAACTTGACCTTCGAATTTGAGGAGACAATGGATCGATCCAAGTTTCCAAGTACAATATACTTCAAAGATCTTGAGTGACCATCGCTCTGATACCAATTGTAGAAACTAGAAGGGGGCTTGAATAGTTTCTCTTCGATTGGCAACCAAATTAAAATTACTTTCAATTTGGTTTGTATCAAAACTATATTTTGCTTGAAGATAAGTTGCATAATGATTACGTTCAATTCAAATGCACTAGCAAAGATAATAGGTAAGTGTAATGATAATGAAATAAGTAAAGAGTAAGGAAGGAGACAACCTAGTGGGAAGACACCAAGATTTATAGTGGTTCGACAACGAGGCTCTATCCTCGTTTCTACTCCACTCCTCGAGTACACCTACTCGAGATTTCCACTATATCCACAAGCTCCCTTCTTGGCGGAGAAAACCTTACATCGTCGCTTACATTATTTTCCGACACTAAGCTAAATGTCGAGACCTAATCTTTAGCTAGGACCAATCTACACAACATTGCCTACTTCACATTTTAATGACACAAGGCTAGATGTCGAGTTCTAATATTAAGGTAGAACCAATCTTCACGACGTTGCCTACTTCACCATTTTACGACACAAGGCTAGATGTCGAGTTCTAATCCAAAGCTAGAACCAATCTTCACGACTCTTCACTTTGAAGCTAAGTGAGAACTTCACACAACACAACTACTAATCACTTTCAAGTTTAGTGAGAACTCACAAGACACAACCACATCACTTTATAGTTTAGTGAGAACTACTAATCAAACCTATTACAACTCAACTGGACTTATCCAAGTACACACATGTAGCTTGGATCTACACAACACAAATCCAAGCAAACACATATGCAATGGATGTACAAAATAAATCCAAGTATTCACAAATAACTTGGATGAACACAACTAGTCCAAGTATTCATAAATACAATGGATTGTCCTAAAACAAAAAGGGTATCATGATGAATATGACTAGCTCATAGAATCATCTTTATCACAACACTAGTGAGTGAGTGATCTTCTCATTGGACAAGGTAAAGGAGGGGATCAAGAGGATAATCATATGTAAACATCCTTAACACTTTAAGTGATCATTTACTAATGATTATGCTATAGAAAATAGAAAGGGGGCTGAGAAAAACGTCCAAGAGGCTTATTGGAAAATGAGATTTGACCCACTATTTAAAGGAGACAAAATATAGCAGATATATAACGGCTATCTGGGTGCGGTACCTTATCTAGCCCGGCGGTTCCATATCGCTAAGGAACCGCGTAGCTACTTAAGGTACCGCCACTAGAGTACGCTATGAGGTATTTGAAGCCTTCAAAGGATATTCTAATAGCATATGGAATATGCCATTTTCAAATTTTCATTTTCCATTTTAATAAAACATTTTCTAAAAAAGAAAGTTTATTAAAAAGTCTTTTGTCATATTAACAAAAGTGAGTTTTAAGGATAATCATTTTGATGATCACTAAGTATGATTAAGAAAGGTTAGTGATATGATTATTACCTTGATGATAGTGTTAGTTAAATAATTCGTTTTGTGTTTTATACTAAATGTGTTGTATAGTTTGTTGTGATCAAAACTAAGAAAGATTAGTTAACACTAATAATGTTTTTAGGCATTACTTGCATTAACAGACCCCAAAACACATATTAGGTGAGATTGATCATTCCAATACTTGTTACCAAGTATTGAAGCCTTCCAGCATCAAAAGGTTTAGTTAATAAATCAGACACATTTTCTTCTGTGTCAACCCTATCTGGTTGTATTAAACCCTTTCCAAAACAATATGTTATAAAATGATGTCTAATTTCTATGTGTTTTGTTTTAGAATGATGTACAGGATTTTTAATAATGCATAAAGTACTGTTATTGTCTACAAAAATCTTGGTATGCATGAAATTATACCCATAATCCAACAGCTGGTTCTGAATCCATAAGACTTATCCACAACAAGAAGCTGCTGCAACATACTCTGCTTCAGTTGTAGAATTGGCCACCACTGTTTGTTTCTGGCATTGCCAAGATATCAACCTACTCCCAAGAAACTGACATCCACCAGTTGTGGATTTTCTATCAAATTTTTCACCACCATAATCACTGTCTGAATATGCAATAAGCTCCAATGGTGAATCTTTTGGATACCATAATCCCAAATCTGGATAAGATCTAAGGTACCTAAAGATTCTCTTGACAGCATGAAGGTGACA
The DNA here is from genome assembly GCA_025667525.1 of Glebionis coronaria. Lineage (NCBI taxonomy): Eukaryota > Viridiplantae > Streptophyta > Magnoliopsida > Asterales > Asteraceae > Glebionis > Glebionis coronaria. The sequence goes on from JANFOE010001095.1 coordinate 679,783, forward strand.
CTCTTTGGGAGTCACTTGATGGCGTGCACATGCACACACAACAAACATAATGTCAGGTCTTGAGGCTGTGAGATACATCAATGAACCAATCAGTAATCTATAGTGCCTGACATCCACATCTTTTCCATCTCCAACTTTTCCCCAAGGGTGTTCTCTATCCATAGGAGTATTAGCCCTTTTCTCATGTGGAGAAAAGCCAAACTTCTTCAAGCTTTCTGCTACATACTTATCTTGAGAGATGAAGATACCATCTTCTTTCTTCTGAACTTGTAACCCTAGAAAGAAGTTCATCTCCCCCATTGCACTCATCTTGAACTTGTCTGTCATAAGCTTAGAAAAGTCTTCACTCATCTTTAGGTTTGATGATCCAAAGATGATATCATCCACATAAACCTGAACAAGTCAGACATCCTTACCAGTCTTCTTTGTAAATAAGGTCTAGTCTATGGTGCCCCTTTTGAATCCATTTTCCACCAGAAAGGTGGACAATGTGCCATACCATGCTCTTGGGGCTTGATGAAGTCCATACATATCTTTCTTGACTCTATATACCTTGTCTGGATGCTATGGATCTTCAAAACCAGGAGGCTGCATTACATAAACCTCCTCAACAATTATGCCATAAAGAAAAGCACTCTTCACATCCATTTGATAGACAGTAAAGCCCATGCAGGAAGCATAGGTTAGAAATATCCTTATATCCTCAATCCTTGCAACTGGTGCAAAGACCTCCTCATAGTCTATCCCTTCCTCTTGTGTATATCCTTGAGCTACTAAACGTGCCTTGCTTCTGACCACAATGCCTCTTTCATCTTTCTTGTTACTAAGAACCCATCTTGTCCCAATAGGTCTGACATATCTGGGACAATCAACTAACTCCCAAACATCCTGAATAGCCAATTGGCGAACCTCATCCTGCATTGCTTCCACCCAACTTGGTTCTTTGAGAGCATCAAAAATCTTCTTGGGTTCCTGTTGTGACAGAAAACAGGCAAACAAACATGCTTGAACAAGAGGGGTATCAACCTTCTTGTGTATATTGGCAATAAATCCTCCAAGATTCTGATGAGATCTTCTAGTTTGAACAGGAGACATCACATCACCAATGATTAGAGAAGAGGGGTGATCCTTCATTGTAGAAGTAAGAACTCCTCCCTCAAAAAGTCTGTTGTCTTCAATCTCATCTTCCATGGTACCAATATCTTCTTCAGACTCTCTTCCATCAATATTTGTATGAACCTCTCCATTTCTGCTTGAAGGTTCACCTTGTTCAAAAGTGGAAGAGAAAATATGGTCAAAAGAGTTGTCAACTCCTGAACCAAGGTTGTCAGCGTTGGAGCCATCAACGCCTGAAATTGAGTTGTCAATGTTTGAGCCATCAACGCCTGAATTTGTCTTGTCAACGCCAAATTTTCCTTTGTCAGCGCCTGAAAGACCATGCATGTTGTTAACTGGTGATACTTGGGGACCACCATTTTCCTTTCCAGCAGCAGCAGCAGCAAAAGCATCTGTCTATATGGGAATCAAGTATGGGTGATGACTTGTCTGCTTGTGATCCAACCTCTTCATTAACATGTGTACCTGAAACATCAACAACTGGTTTTTCCACAACACTTGAAGTTACCGTCACAATGTTTAGATTAGTAACAAGCATATAATTCAAAGTGCTAGATAGAGGTTCCAAGTCAAATAACCAATTTGGACCACTTTCAGGATCACTAGGTTTACTTTCTAAAAACCTAACATGTACTTATTCAAGTATACGTTTTTCCTTCTTAATGTAAACCCTATATCCTTTACTCTGCACTGAATAACCCATGAAGTAGCCTTCATCACCTTTAGCACTAATTTTACCTAAGGCATCATTGGTGTCCAACACAACTACATGACAACCAAAAGGTTTAAGAAAACAAATATTAGGTTTCCTTCCCCAAAGTAACTCATAAGGTGTTTTGTTATGTATCTTGTTGACTAATGCTCTATTCTGAACATAACAAGCTGTATTCACAGCCTCAGCCCAAAAATCAATGGGAAAGTGAGCATCAACCAACATAGTCCTGGCTGCTTCTATGAGGGTTCTATTATTTCTCTCAGCAACCCCATTTTGATGTGGGGTTCTGGCTAAACTAAACTGTCTAGTAATCCCTTTCTTGTCACAAAAATCATCCAATAGCTTATTTCTAAACTCACCACCATTATCACTTCTAAGCATCTTAACTTCATTACCAGTCTTCTTATCAATTTGGTTAATAAAGTTAATTAAAGTATCAGCAGTGTCACTTTTCAAATCTAAAAAGAAAGTCCAAGTAAACCTAGAAAAATCATCAGTAATGACAAAGCAGTAAGATTTACCATTCAAGCTTTCAATATTAGTTGGACCAAACAAGTCCATATGCAGCAAGTGAAAAGGTTTAGAACTAGAGTGCACCTGTTTAGACTTAAATGAGACCTTGTGCTGTTTGCCTTTAAGGCATGCAACACAAGAGTGGTGATTGTGGAAAGCCTTTTCAAGCAAACCATCAACCAAGCCAAGTCTCACAAGCCTGTTTATATTTTTAAAGTTAATGTGCCCTAGTCTCCTGTGCCATAGATTATTCTCATCAACTGAAGCCTTATCATAAAGACATGACAAGTTATTATTCATCCTAATCCCATTAAGATTCACATTATAAATATCCTTATGCCTAGGTGTTCTATAATATTTAAAATATAATTAAATCTGTTACAAGTCATAGGAATCCCATTAGAATTAGGGTTTTGATCTTGCTTAGGTCTCCATGTCAAGCTAGAAGAAGCTTTAGACCCCTTTCCCTGTGGTTGCAAATATTTACCATTATTTGGTCTGGCAACGTTTCTGTCAGCGTTTGATTGGTCTTGTCAACGCTGAAATTACCCTTATCAGCGTTGAATCTAGGGTTTGCTAAAGGAACCCATTGCCTATTAGACCATGTATTGGTCTTCTGAAAAGGTCTTTGTCCATAAGTGTTAGACCCTTTTGAAAAGAATGGAGCTGGTCTAACAACTTGTGGACTTTGCTGAACAAAAGTTTTGGGTGTGACAGTGTTTGACTTTTTGTCAGCGTTGACCTTAGAAGCGTTGACACACTTATAGGCTAAATGTGAAAATCTACCACAAGTATAACAGGCTTTTCTAGACATAACTGTAGGTCTAGAAGAAAAGAAACCTGTTCCATTATCACTAATTTGGCTTTTTGGTGACCTAGTATTTCTATACATTTATTTAATGCTAGGTTTTCTAACAAAGTTTGAGCCAAGGTCAACAGTCTTGCCAGTGATTGGGTTTGTTACTTTGATAGGGGTAGACTCATTTGGGCTAATACAAAGCATGCCACCCTTGACAAACAAGGTAGGGTTGGCTTTCTTCCATTGGTCCAAATCAGTCAACTTCTGCCTATATTCTTCTACTGGGGTAAGGACTCTTGGTGGAGGAATAAATTCCTCTTCTTGGAGTTCTGGTAAACCAGTCCAAGATAAGTCCTTTCTTGGGACACCATAGAAGTCCCCAACTGGTGGTGGAACACCAGCATACTCTTTCATCCCAATCCCAGTCATATCCCTAGAATCCTTTTGTTTACTAACACATTCTCTTAGGGTTTGTGAGGCTTTATCAAATCTCTGGATTTTAAGATCTACATTATTCTTATTCTTGATAGCCTCATCTAGCTTAGCCTGTAATTCAGCATTGACCCTCTCCATGATGTTTCTAATATCAGTACTAGCATTTAAATCATGTTTTAAGATATTGATTTTATCTTTTAGGTCAAGCTCCATTTTCTTATACTCAGCTATAGTCTTTTCAGTTTGAGTAAGAGCAAGTTGATAATTAGACAACTTGCATCTCTCATTACTCACATATGTTGACAATCTTAAAACCTCTTTGTTAAGTTTTTCAGTATTTAAACGACAACCCTTACTACAAAAAGCATCATCATATACCTCATTGTCTGATGAAGATGAGGAGTGTGCCATGAGAGCATAGTGAACATGCTCTTCTTCTTCCATCTCAGCAACCAAAGCTTTATTCTCTTCCTAATCCTTAGCCAAATAGCTCCAATCCCATCTAACACCATCAATTTCTTGCATTGCAACCATGGCCTTGGGATCCTGAGCCTTAACAATCTAGCTTGAGGGTTTTCCAGCATCAGATCTTGTTGGAGATCTGCATTCTCTGATAAAGTGTCCCATACGATGACAATTGTAACACTTAACCTTAGATTTATCAAATCCAGCAGTATCCTTAGCATTAAAAGTCATCTTCTTCTTAAATCTTCTATTCCATCTGTTTGCTCTTATACTTGCAAGAGCCATATTCCACTTTATGTCCATTTCCTCCAAATGATCATCAATTATTTGCTCAAGGTCCTCAAATGTAATCACTGAACCATTGGGAAATGAAGCAATGCATGCACACACAATATCCAGATCAATACCATCAGGCTTAACTCTTGGTGAGTCAATTTTGTATGTGTCAGCGTCTGAGTATGAGGCGTTGACAGGATATGATCCGGCGTTGACACAAGTTGATCCAGTAACCAGGTGCATATATGACTCCTTCTGATCAAATTGACCTTCATTATGTGAGAAGAAGGCCATGTTTCCATTTGTAGACTTGCTTCCATGATCCAAAAGATTTTCATTCTCTACCAGCCTCAGTTTATTGTAAACATCATCAAAGGTAGAACTTTTGTGAGTGTTATTGGCAATTATAGACCTTGCCTCAATCTTCCATGCATCACCAAGGCTTTTAAGAAAAGTGGAGATGATATCAACATCACCAAGCACTGTTCCCATGAAGGATAGCTTGCTTGTGATGTCCAGCAGTCTGCTTCTCACACTACTTAGCTTCTCATTAGGTTGAGCCTTAAAAACAGCATACTCATGCAAGAGTTGCTTCTTTTTCTCTTGCACAGTATCAACATTACCACCATAAGAAACTTCAAGAGCTGCCCAAAGATCTTTTGCAGACTCATAGCTTCTGTATTTGTTCTGATTCTCTTGTCCCAAAGAGAGTTTCAGAATACTTAGGGTTTTCATGTCAACTCTTCTTTTTGCTATGTCCTCAACTGAGACAGCTCTACCATCATCAGGTTTTTCTCTTCGTTCCTCTTCAGTAGAACCTTGAATAGATGTTCTTGCAGCAATGGCAGCTCCAATCTTTGTAGCCTTATCGAATGTGTTTCCATATTCAATAATTTCCCACAAAGTGTAGTCATGGATTTGTAGATATTGCTCAAAGTTAAACTTCCATAGCTCAAAATTGTCTGGGTCTAGCATGGGAATCTTGATGTTGTGGTTTGAGGAGGAGGAGGAGTTTGCTTCTGGTGTAGACATGATGTTTTTAGGGTTTTGTGAAAATTAGGGTTTTTGGTAATTTAGGGTTCTTGTGTTCTTTTTATCAAAGTTTCTCAACAAGCTCTGATACCACTTGTTGATCCCAAACTTAGATCGATTTAGCTAGTGTAAACGAGATTAAATCAAGTTAAACACGTAGAGAAACTTTGTTGTGTATAAAACAATTTAAAGATTATGCGGAATTAATACTTAAACAAGAACACACAAACAATTGTAAAACAAACTTTCACTTGATTGATTATAACAAACTTACTTACAACGTAAGTGTTTAAACGTATGAAAACTTATATGAAACAAAACCTAAAGGTCTTCTTTTATAGACATAAGAAGCCTTGTACAAGAGTCTACGTATCAGCTATTCTAGGTAAAGATAATTATAGAAAATACATTGTTGATCCTATCTTTACTATAAAAAAACTAGAAACATAATACGCATAAACCATATCTTTCTATCAGTGCTTGACTTCAACCTATCAACACTTGACTTCTTCCTGTCAACGCTTGATCTGTCAACGCTTGTTTTCTTCTTATCAACGCTTGTTTTCTTCTTGTCAGCATTCAAGTGTACTGGCTACATTTTATTCCCAACATACTCAACAGAAACATCACCCCTAGCAAATGCAATCCCAGGCAAACTGCTAATATAAGCATCACAATTAGGCGTCGAAGAACGAACAACAGGTCGTTGACAGTTCGAAACAGTCTGTGGCACAACATTAACCCTTGGAACATAACTACCTTGTATCAATTCAAGCTCAGTCTGACCAACTGCGGTAGGTGGAATCCCATCATCTAAATACTCAAAAGGCTCCTCATCGTCACTAGCACCAAAGTTATCTACTTCCTCACCGTCCAATACATTAGTCATATCAATCCATCCATCCTCACGAGGTAAAACAACCATTTTCTACAATAATTAGGGTTTAAGGATACTTAAGGTCATTGTTAATAAAATAAAAATTAGTATGCAATGCTTATGCAAATGTTATACATAATCCCTGCTATGCAACACAATGCGAATGATGTTTATGCAATGCTCGCAAAAATATAAATATGATACTGACAAGCACTCAGAGTACTTTCAATAATTCCAATACAATATCGTAGTATTTACTTAATAAATACTCGAGAAATCATTTCAGTTATGAGGGATACATCTATAATGCCAAACAAAACTAAAAGTGATCTTACCGGAGCATTGCAGAGGACTTGTGTACTTTTGAAGAATAAATACTTTCGACACCAAAGTTATAGTTTAGGACAATTTTCAAAATCGACCCAGTTCTCTATAACTTGTAGCTCTGATACCAATCTCTAACACCCCCAATTTACATTGCGCAGTGGAAATACACAATTGGGTGCTAGACACAAGCATCATCACACAAGGTATATTGAACGAATCAAAAGTGAGACGTTTACACGTAAATATAAAAAATACTTTCATAATAGGTCTAAAACATAAATTTCATCCCATAATTGTACTAAAACGACACCAGAGTAAAGCGTTTAGTCCCCATGGATCTCGACCAACAACCAACAAGTTTAGTACAATACACAAACATAAGACAAATTGTTCAACAATAAAGGATAGAAATAGTTTTTAGACCAACATTCTTCCAAAAGCCAAGCCACAACCTCCACAGCAAAGCTCCATGCTCCATCACTTCCTGTTACCTGAAACACATGCTAAAACGAGTCAACAATAATGTTGAGCGAGTCTATAGGTTTATCAAATCACATTTGAACACAAGAAGAAAATCAATCATAATCATTTATAGAATTGTCGTACACACAATCTATATTCAAGGAAATAATAAACATTGTATTTAAGCTCATGACACCGACCCCTTAACCAAATAGTCACCCGCGCCAAATGCCGGCATGACTAGAATAAAACCATTTCCCCTCTAGGGTATCAGTTGCTAGAATACCACATTCTTAATCCCGTAAATTATCCTTTCTAGAGGTTACTCAACGTAATGCCCTGGTCTCAGATAGGGTGGTCAACCCAATAGTACTATCATTAGAATAAGCGGCTATTCCTGACTCACAACGACAAGGTACTCAATACAATGTAATCAACTTAGGAAACATTCGGGTCCAACCATCACTCATGACTTGTGTTCATTTATTTTCAAATAGCATGTATCCCCCTCGCGGGTATAAAACATTTAGTAGCTAGCATAAAAAGCGAGGCTACACACTCACCTTAGTATAAGAGATCTAGCGAGATGATCGTCGATGATAATGGATGCCTTTCAAACACGTGAACCGCTACCTATCAAATAAGGCGCGTGCTTTAATAATGACTCGAGAAATAAATCATACATAACAACATCAAACTCAAACTCATAAAATCACGATAAACTCGAGAGAAAATGATATAAATAACTCTATTACACTCTACTACACATTTACTTTACTATTTTACACTTTTAACAAAGTCCGCCGGCACATACTACATGTACTAGCTTATTTACCCCTTTTAAACATGTTAAACGTTTATGAAACGACTCGATAAACTAAATTACTATATATAGAAAGTCCTCCTACAAGTTTACCAAATGAAATTACTTTTAAAGTCCTTTACCCGACTCATCTTCAAACTACAAAATTCGGACAGATTTACGTTAAAATTTCATTCAACCGTTTTAACTTCTTTAAACGACTCCGTTTACAAAACCGACACTCGGGTTTTAAAATAAACTCACCCTCTAAGGTTTACACTTCATTATCAGTAGGTTACTGATTTCAAAACTTCAATTTATGGTCCCCGAGATTCGATCCAAATATCGACAACAACTATATGTAGTGCCGATACTCGTCTCCCGGCACACGAATAATCAAAACATCATAACTTCGCGCTCGTTTGGAGCTAGAAGCTCTACTTTATATCAAATCGAAGCTAATCAAATTATCTACAACCTAGGCTATAAGTTATGCCATTATCAAAACATAAAAATCCCGAATTTACTGTTTACTTACTGTTATAAAATGACTATCAAAATCTTGTACAAAATCACATTTTTGACCAAAACCAACCATAAAAATGTTCATCCTAATACCCTAACATCAACATATATCAACCATTGAAAGTCCCTTAATATGACAATTATTGATAACTATAACTCTTATAACCACCAAAAACACAATGAAATACTTTTCAAACGCGTAATGCTTTATTAACTGTTATAAACAAAGTATTACAAAGTGCTATGAATACACTCGTTGAATGACAACAAGAAATGAACCCTAGAAAAAGTAAACGAGATTCGAGACTCAAGTTTACAAGGGAACCAATGAGACGCTGGTAGACAGTTGAGGGCTCAGCGGTTCTAAGGTGAGAAATAACTAGATAAATTATCCAAGCACAAGGGTTGATTTAATTCTCCTTTCTCACTCCTATTTATAGTGTACGAGGTTGCTTCCTTAGTGGGAGTAGTTGATACATGTCACCTTCTGAATGGAAGATTACAACGTATTAAATGAATGTCCAAATCGAGACATACCTTTAAACAACTTTAGGTGAACAGTTCTGCCAACTGTTCACCTTTTGTCCCACTAGGTCGTACTAGGCTTTATCTTGAATCTCTTGTTTTGTCCTGCTCAAAACACTTGGTATATTCTCCCGCCTTAACTATAAAGGATTGGACAAGCTTTGCTTGTCCCAGACTTCTAGGGTTCTTAAGTGATCTCTGAGCATTGTCAACTCAGGATCCTTGAACACCAGCACATTCCTTCTACATCCCAGCTATCCATAATCGTTGGTGAGTATATCTTCAGATTGTATTCGACTTCTCTGACGTTGTCTTTGACTTGAATGTTCCTGGTGTGCCAGCTGAGGCTTTGCCTTCCACTGGTCTGGTCTCTGTCACTGGTCCTCTCAGCGATCAGTAACACTTAGTCTAATTAAACAAATCTAGACTGGGCCATAGTTAAAACTTTCATTGGCCCAACAATCTCCCCCTATTTGTTTATAAATTATACTAAGTCTAAAATTATTGTAAGTGAGTATACAGCTTCTTCTTACACATAATTTAAAAAACATACCTCAGAGTTTTATTAAACATAAAGAACCTAGTCTATTACAAGAACACCCAGTGGTGTAAACATAAACAAAAATAAAAGGTTCTTCAGCGATCAAGGCCTTGATCACAGATTCTCTAGGCTTCAACTTTGTCACTTCTAGAGTTGATGACTAGCTCAACTTCAAACTTAAAATCCTCAGCTAATTTGCAATTCCTTAGGATGCCCTGTTTGAGTCTGATGAGCTGGATGGTTGATGCTAGATGTAGTTCATTCATCTGCTGAAAGCAATACTCACAATTACCATTCATGAAGACCATACCTATCTCTAATTCTGAGTATACTTGCCCCCTACTGGTTTAGTGATCTCTTTGGGCAGTACCAAGTTTCTGTGCATCCCATCTACAACAATATTCTCAGTGACCAACTTCTCCACAGAGGCCCCATTTGGGTTTTTCTTTTCCTTTGTCCTTGAGAAGGTTGTTGTTATGAAAGTTGAGGAGGCAGAGGTACCTTCAGCTTCTTTGCCGTGTCGCTTACCTAATTCATCTTTGCTTGAATGTTTTTCATCATTTGGGCCGCACCAGGCCCAGTCTTCTTTTGGGCAAGAGACAGAATTTCTAACCATTCAGAGAGGCCCAGATCTCTGAGTTTAAAGTCACTAAAGACTTTGTAGTTGGTTAGTTGGTTTTCTCTGTAAAGGGTCATCACCACTATTTTGTCTTTGTCAGTGTAACATGCATACTTGGTGATTTGACCGGGTTCAACTCTTTGGTCCACAATTCTTTCATATTCCTTTTGAAGGTTGTTCCTTTTAACTTCCAGTTCTTTGATCGTAACAAACTGAGCTTCCTTTACAGCAGGAGAGAGTTTGTTCAGAGCTTCTTTGCTCTTGAGTTCAGCTGCTCTAATGTTTGCAAGCCTTTTGTGTTCCAAGATCTGAGCCTTTTCCTGCTCTGGGGTAAGTGGTGGTTCATCAGAGCTCTTAAATTTGTTCAAGTCAGAGTGTTTGGAGAGCTTGGCTGTGGATCCGCCTTCTTCTTAGAGGGAGTGCAGGGTTATTTTAGGTTCTTCAATGGCAATTCCTTTTCCCTTGTCCTTTGCTGTTTCAGTGATGGGGTTGAAGGATCTGAGAGGTTTTGGTGTTGGAATCCATGTTGAAGGTGTTGGTTGTTTAAGTGATTGCTCCCCCTTAGGTGGAGCGGTGTCTGCTTCTTCTTCAGAGATGGAGGTTGCTGAATTCTCCCCCTCAGGCATAGCGCCGACAGTAGCTGTGCCTGATCTAGGTTTAAGGAACTTAACAAATTCTTGATGGACAAATAAGCAGATTTCTTTAAGTTCCTCTTGTAAGAGCTCCTGAAGAAGTTTTCTTGAAGGCTCAGACGCCTTGGCAATAGCTGCAACATTTGCTTTGACAACTGTTGTGAGGACTGATGGTATGTATTGCTGAAGGCTCTAGTCTAGAACATCTGGGAGGTGAGTTTGCAAGGCATTTCCCAGTAGTTGTGGAAGCAGTGCAGTCATAGAGGACTCCACATATGAAGTTAGTGAAGTCTTTAGTGTGGTAGTGAGTTCCTCAGCAGAATGGGTGAGTGTTTGCAATTCATAGAGGATGACATCATTTGTGACTTTGGGCTTGGTTTTACTGATATCACCCCTCTTGACCCAGAGATCCTCAGTGGCGAGTTCCTGAACATCTTTCATTCGAGGAACATGGACAAGCTTGAGGTTTTGTAAGTGTTCTAAGTGTTGCTTCGCCCTCAATACCATGACATTTGGTAAAGTTGGGAAGGGAACTAGGGTTGGTGTACAGAGCCTCCGGTCCAATAGCTGTTTTGCAGCCAGTTCTTGCACATTTATCATTGATGGGAAGGAGATGGGTTTTAACTCTGATGTAACTTGGTCATCATCAGCATCCATATCAGCATAGTCTGAAATGGTCAAGTCATCTTCAATAATGAAGACCTCATCCTCTGGCATGGAATCAATGTCTAACATGGCATCGAGATCTATTTGGGGGGCTTCAGCATTTTCATCACCAGCAATGGAATAGGCATCATCATTCTGCTGTTCTTCATGAAGATTATGAGCCTGTTATGACATTTGTTAGTAACCAATGTGAAAAAAATATGAAGTTATAGATCGCCATTCGCTGCCCCTAGGAAAGCTGGGTGTGATTATCCAGCCCCCTAATGATTTTTCCTTGGGACTCTTTTAAGTGTGAAACAGTTATGTTGAAGGGTCATCATTCGCTGCCCCTAGGATAGCTGGGTGTGATTATCCAGCTCCCCATAAGGATTACTCCTTGGGACTCTTTTGATTTGTGAAAATAATGTGGTGAATGGTCGCTGTTCGCCACCCCTAGCATAGTTAGGTGTGATTATCCAGCTCCCCCTGAAGGATTGCTCCTTGGGACTCTTTTAATTATGAATTCATGGAAGTTAAAGGTCGCCATTTATCGCTGCCCCTAGGAAGACTGAGGGTGATTATTCAGTCCCCCCAAAAGAATGAATTCTTTGGGACTCTTTTAGTTGTGACATATTTGAAGGTAAAGCTCGCCTTTTATTGCTTCCCCTAGGAAGACTGAGGGTGATTATTCAGTCCCCCCAAAAAAATAATTTCTTTGGGACTCTTTTCATATGAGGGGACCCAGAGACTACGTGAAGTGCAGAGACTCTGGGTCGGGACCTATAGCATGCTCAAGTTGTTATGGACAAGAGCACAATCCAGAGGGTGAAGGATCATCGGGGTGTGTTATGAGCACAAATGAATCATGTCCTTGTGTTAAGATAGAGTGTACAGATAATCCTAAGAGTTTTAGTTGCTGACAGAGACACTCTATGGGTTGAGGCAAACCCTCATACTTCATCACTCTCTCCTACAGAATGTTGAGAGTGATTGTATGTGAACCTCCAAGAGAACAAAATGGCAAACTAATACCTGAGAGATATCAGCGTTAAGAAGGTTCTTAGTCGTCTCTGCTGACTGGGAAACGCTAGACTCAGGTTGTTTGTCAGCGGTGGGCTCTTCAACCACATCCTCCAGAGAAGGGGATGGGTTCTTCTTAGTCTTCTTAGTCTTCTTAGTCTTGAAAGGATTAACAGAAGGGCTTTCAGAGGACAGGGGGATGTCTTTCCTCTTCTTCTTCTTGTCCTTGGGCACCTTGGGCTGAGAAGAAGACTGCACAGAGGTCTTCAACAGAGACTTGTCAATTAGTCATTCAACATTCACCTCATTGTGAGGGATCAAGGGCTCTCAATCAGTAACCAGTAGCCCAGCGACCTACATCATGTGCCCGCTGAGAGGCACTTCATCTTCCAAGGGAGTCTTTAGTGAAGCCGCAGTGATGTGATAAGGAGAGAAGGAGAGAAGTTCATCATTTGTGTAGCCTTGACCCATCATATCTTCTAAGAGAAGAGAGAGATATCTTGTGTAGCAGATGGTGGCTAGTCTATTCTTCTTCCCTTTGTTTTCCATCTTAGCAATGAGGCCAGAGTAAAGTATGTGAGCGATCCCTATATCTTGCCCCCAGATTAAGCTGTAAGCAATTACTTGCTGTGCTCCATTAAGTTGATCATGAGACCCCTGGTTTCCACCCAGACATTTCACAATGTATAGCATTAGCGTCCTCCATATGGGTGAAAAGTAGTTCACTTTGATCAGTGATTTGTTCTGGAAACCTTGGGTGGTGAAAGGTTTATCATTGTCGTCCTGACGACGAAAGGTAGCCAGAGCCTTCTTTACCGTGGCGCTGGTAGGCACAGCGGACATGCCTTCATTGACTGGAAGTCCAATGACTTTGGCAAAGGTGTGAAGATCATAAGTGAGAGGTTGGGGATGTGTGGAAAGGTTGAAGGTGATGTGTGAAGAGGTTTGATCAACTTCGGCGCTATACCAGAACTCCTTCAAGTATTGGTGGTAGCATCTGGAAGGTACTCTGGTAATGGCTTCAGAAATGATGGAGTTCTTGAGGAAGGAGAACAATGGTTGGTAGAGGGAATGTTTGTGTTCCAAGAGAGCTACATAGTTGTTCAAGGCAATCTTACCATCGTGTATCCCAAAATCTACATTCGAGGCGGCCAGGATGGTGAAAGCTGTGTTTGTTGATGAAGACGCCATTGTTGATGTGTGGAAGAAATGGAGGTTTTGGAGAAGATGAATAGTATGTGTGTGTGAAAGTAATGAGTAATGTGAAGTTTGAAAAATGAGTCAAGGGTTTTGATAAAAGGTTTAGCCATTTTTCAATTAAAGCATTTAATGCAAAAAAATACCTTTTAAGAAAAGTGGGACTCCTTAACTCTTCATGTGATTTTTCAGTCCCTTGGAAAGCGGGAAAGTTGTTGACAATAAAGGATAACCATTTGAATTAAATATGGGAATCCATTGGAATGTAACTACCTCGTTACATTCAATTCCCTTTAATGCCCAGAGACAGAGATCATTTATTAGATTTGTTTACCAATATTGAGCATACCTAGCTCAACAACCAACCTAGTAAAACTTGGCTCAGCCAGAGGCTTGGTGATTATATCAGCGAGCTGGTATTCAGTGGGTATAAAATGAAGCTCAATATCACCTTTTAAAATATGGTCTCTGATAAAGTGATACCTGATGTCAATATGCTTAGTTGTGGAATGAAGTACCGGATTATTGGAGATGGCTATAGCGCTTGTGTTGTCACAGAATATGGGAACCTTTTCATAGATGATCCCATAATTAGCTAGCTGACTTTTCATCCAAAGAACTTGAGCACAACAACCAGCGGACGCTACATATTCAGCTTCAGCTGATGACATGGCCACAGAGTTTTATTTCTTGGCGCTCCAGCATACTAACTTTCCTCTAAGGATTTGACAACTCCCAGAGGTGCTCTTTCTATCAAGACAACACTCAGCGTAGTCAGAGTCTTAGTAGGCTTTGAGGTCGAAGCCTGATCAATTAGGATACCAGAGACCCAATGTGGGAGATCCTTTTAAGTACCTGAAAATTCTTTTGACAGCTACAAGGTGGGATTCCTTGGGGTTAGCTTGGTACCTAGCACAGAGACATGTGGCAAATTGTAAGTCTGGTCTGCTTGCAGTGAGGTACATCAATGACCCAATCATGCCTCTATATAATGTCTCATTAACAGAGACCCCTGAGTCATCAGCTCCCAAGTTGTTGGGAGGAAGCATGGGGCATTTCACTGATGCACAATCAGACAGATCATACTTCTTGAGCAAATCCTTAACATATTTTTCTTGACAAATGGAAATTCCTTTTGAATTTTGTTTAATTTGAAAACCCAAGAAAAAAGTTAATTCCCCCATCATGCTCATTTCATATTTTTTGTTCATTAGTTTGGCAAACTGTTTGCTCAATTAATATTGGTTGAACCAAAAATTATATCATCCACATAAATTTGTACTAAAATGACATCACCCTTGGACCTATAAGTGAACAGGGTTTGATCAATGGTACCTCTGAAAAATTTATTTTCAAGTAAGAATTTTGATACGGGTTTATACCAGCATCTAGGTGCTTGTTTCAGCCCATAGAGTGCTTTGTGAAGTCTGCAGACGAGATCTGGATACTCACTGCTTTTAAACCCTGGGGGTTGATAGACATATACTTCCTCTACAAGCTTGCCATTTAGGAAAGCACTCTTCACATCCATCTGGTATACAGTAAACCCCATATAAGCTGCCAAGGCTAGGAAGATTCTGATAGCTTCTAATCTGGCTACTGGTGCAAACGTTTCATCATAGTCAATCCCCTCAGATTGATTATATCTCAGCACCACAAGCATATCCTTGTTTTTGACAATCATGCCAGCTTCATCCCTCTTGTTTCTGTAGACCCATTTAGTTCCAACCACTTGCTTCCCAGCTGGAGCTTAACCAGAGTCCACACCTTGTTCCTCTTGATCTGATTTAACTCATCTTGCATGGCAACAACCCACCCTTCATCTAGAAGCGCAGCAGCCACATTCTTAGGTTCATCCTCAGAGAGAAAATCAGCGAAAAGGCATTCATTCGCTGAGGCGGTTTCCAGAGATCTCAATTTTCCTCTAGTGGTGAATCCCTCAGAGGGTTCACCAACAATATTAACCAGAAGAATATCTTGGTTCCTACTCCATTTGGATTAAGGAGCAGGGGTCTCTGTGGGTTCAGGAGTCACAGCAGGTTAATGAATGCTGGGGGATCTTCACATATTATTTTTTCATCCATAATCTCTTCATCAAGAGGAGAGACTGGTTCGATGAGATCAGCATTCACTGTAGTGGGTGGAGTGATTGGTTCAACATTTTCAACCTCTAGAGTGACGTGAGAGATTAAATGAGGATCAAATGCATGAATACAAGGGAAGTCCTTGTGACAGACCTTAGATGATTCCTTGGGATTTGAGAAATCATCCTCTGGATATGATTTAACTTCATTGAAGTCAATGTCACATTCTTCTGTGTTGGTGTGATTGATGACAGCATCTGCTTCACTGAAGGTGACATGGATAGATTCTTCTAGTTCTTGTCTGTGGATGTTGAATACTCTATAAGCTCTAGAGGTGGGAGAGTAGCCAACAAAGAATCCATCATTAGACTTTTCATCAAATTTTCCCAGGTGATCTCTGTAGTTGTCAATGAAAACAGGGCAACCAAAGACATGGAAGTAGCTTACATCAGGGGCTCTCTTCCTATACACTACATAAGAGGTCTTGCCGTATCTCTTTACTACAATGGATCTGTTTTGTGTATGACAGGTTGTGTTTACAGCTTCACCTCAAAATTGTTTAGGAAGTCTTGATTCGCTAGGCATGGTTCTAGCAGCCTCTATGAGGGTTCTGTTTCTTCTTTCAGCGACACCATTTTGTTCAGGGGTGCCTGGGTTAGAAAAGTTCTATGATATTCCCTTTTCATCACAAAAGGCTTCCATGGCATGATTCTTGAATTCAGTGCCATTGTCACTTCTGATAGCCTTAACTCTGCAGTCATTAAGGTTCTCTATTTCTCTGATGAAGGACATTATTCTTTCAGCAGCATCACTCTTTCTTTTGAGAAAGAATACCCATGTGAATCTTGAGAATTCATCTACACTGACTAGTGTATACTTGTTGTGATTAAGGGATTGAGGTTTTAATGGTCTAAATAAGTTCATGTAAAGAAGATGGAGGCACTTATTTATGGAGAATGATTGTTTTATCTTGAATGAGGCTCTGTGGTGCTTCCTTTTCTCGCAAGCCGAGCAGGGTCTGTCTTTGGTGAAGGTTAGAGAGGGAAGCCCAGCTACTAAATCATTCTTGGCCAGTTTGTTAATGTTTTTGAAGTTGAGATGTGAGAGTCTCTTATGCCATAGCCAATTTTCACTATCAGATGCTTTGGCATAGAGACAAGTGTTTGTCCCTTCTGGACAAGATGTCATGTCGATGACATACACATCCCTTCTTCTGGGTGTAATTAGAACAATATCATCATTTTGATTGAAGATTGTTCCTTGGGTCTTATTGAACAGAACTTTGAAGCCAGCATCGCAGAGTTGACTAATGCTGATTAAGTTGTGCTTTAGTCTATTGACATAAGCGACCCTTGTGAAGGTTATTCCATTACAATCCACTGAGCCATAACCCTTAGTAACCCGTGAGGAATCATCTCTAAAGACTACTTTTAGACCAGACTCCTTTTTATATCTATGCAAATATTGTTTAACCCCTGTCATATGTCTGGAGCACCCATATCCAGATACCAAACAGATTTCTTCAGATATTCCTGCATAGATATAACAAAGCCAAATTAGTTTCTATGATGAACCCACTCCAGTGGGTACATGATATCGCTGACCAGCGACATTGGTCCTTCTATGAATTCCTCCCCCTCTTTGGTTGCAGTCTCTGGGTTCATGACGCATGCTTCCACAGATTTCATATCCGAGATAATGCTCGCACTCATCAGAGTGATGGTCGAAGAAGCCGCAGTACTTGCAGGGGGGATTTGGTCTGTAACCCTAAGAGTTGTCTCTGGGTTTAGGCTCAGCTGTTCTTGAGGGCCTGTGAGGATTTTTTGATCTCATTTGAGTTCTGGTTCTTTGAACCGCAATGACCTCCTCATGCTCTCTAGAAGTGTGCTCAGTAGACTCGCATGTGATACATTTGGTTTCTTAGAGCAATCCTCAGAGGAATGATTCTTGAAACCGCAATGCTTGCAAGGTCTGAACAAAGCTCTCCCTTTAGAGCTACTAGATCCTTCACCAAGAGAGTTAACAGATGGACTATTAAATCTAGAGTTGATTTGTTCTTTCAACCCCTTTACTTCTTCCATCAAGGTGAGGAGAAGTTGCTTGGTGGGTGAAAGCTCTTAAGGGGGGGGGGAGTGGGTTTGTTGGAGTCCTTGACCACAAAAACCTTTTTGTTCGCTTTATCAGCGACTTTGAGAATTGAATTCCCAGGGGTTTTGGTTGGAGGTTTTGGGCCAAGCAAGGAATCAGATGGGTTAGCACCAGCGAGTCTTGGTGGGGCTGGTACCTCTGATTTCTTGTCAGAGTTTTTCTCATCCACAGAGGTGGAAGATGAAGAAGAAACATCTGATGGGACAAATTTAACACTGGGAACAGGTATATGGTTTTTGTATCTACCCTTTCCCCCAATAGCCTGAACCACATCTCCAGGTATGGATTCAGCGACTATTTCTTCCACTGTGGATTGAGCCAAATTCCATTATTCAATGGTTTTTCTGAGTTTTGAGTTTTCATCAGATAAAGAATCATTTTTAATGGATAATTTGCTTACTTCATTTTGAAGTTGATTAGCAAGATTCACAAATGGTTTAATATTTTTTAATTCAGATTGGCAAAAATTTACCTTTGTTTTAAAACTATGAAATTTGTTTAACAGGTTTTTTCTTTGCTCTTCCACAAAGTGGAGGTCAACCAAGGTATAGTCACTGACATGGTCTCTATCAGAACATTCAGGCATAGATAGCATTCTTTGTACCTTTTTCATGGTGATGTCCACCCATTGACCAGATCTTGCTTCACTTTTACCCACAGCGGGTTCTTCATCAGCGACAGCCATAAAGGCTCTGACGGTAGTGGTACCTTCATCCTCAGATGTGAGGGGTTCATCATCCCAGTCGAATGAGGCAGCAATCAGACCTTTTTCAGTCTTCTTACCATCTTTTTTCTTGGCTGCATCATCAGCTTTCTGGTTGAATTTTAACAGCTCAGCTTTCAAGGCTTTGTATTTAACTTTGTAGACCTTCTTTCCCTTTGAGTTAAAGTGAGAAGTTTGCTTGAAAGGTGAGGTGGAAAACTTCTTCTTGTTGTTGTTGTTGCTAGATGAAGGAAAGCTTGGAGAGGAGCTTTTGTTTGACCAGCAATCCTTCTGAAAGTGACCAGTCTTTCCACAAGTGTAGCATGACACCTTTGATTTATCAACCTTTACAGCTCCAACTCTACCAGATCTCTTGTAGTACCTCTTTTGGTCAGCTAGAAGAGCTCTGTCATGGAACTCATCATGTAATTCATCAAAAATTCTTGACTACTTCTAGTGTCCTCTTCTATGTCAGAGTCGCTGTCCTGAAAGGAATGGTTAGCAACAAGAGCTTTTGAACCAGTGATATTGGTGGTAAACCTGTCAGTCTCTGATTTGTAAATGGAGTCAATTAGCCCTTCTTCATAGTTATATCTACCAAACAGTTGGGCTAAAGTTTCATTATTTATAGCATTGTTGCTCTTAAGTTCTGATTTAGGATAAGCCATTTTCTAGGTAAACTATTGACAAATGTAGCATTAACCTCAGCCTTAGGTAGAACAACTCCATTGTTTCCCAAATCATTCAACAAAATCTTAAGCCTAGCATAAGTTTGTACAACAGTTTCTGTTTCCAAAGCTTAAAAAGCATTAAACTTAAGTCTAAGGGCTTGGATTTTGGTTTCTTTTGTTTTCTCTGGACCTTCATACCCTAGGACTAACTCAGTCCACATCTCCTTAGCAGAGTTGCATTTAATGATGGACTTCATAATGTTCTTGGGTAGGCAAGAGACTATGATACTTTTGAGTCTCTTGTCCTGGTTAGCCAGACGTCTATCTGCTGGAGACCATTGCTTAATAGGCTTCTTAATGGGTCTCTTAGGCGTAGAGGAAACGACCAGTGGTACATAGGGACCATTTTCTAAGATTTCTATCAAGAAGGGTTCTAAGCCATCTAAATATATAAGAAATTCACTTTTCCAACTTGAAAAATCTTCTTCATCGAATGCTGGAACATTGGACACATGTGACCCCCCTCGAACATCAAGTAGTTGGGGAAGGTCATCATCATTATTACTAGTGCTTACAACTGGTGTAGGCATGGTAGTAGATGTGGTGGCCGGTGCGGTGGTCGAAGTGGTACCTTGACTGGTTTGACCAAAGGGTGGAGGAGGTATAATATCAACCATATTAAGATCTTGATTTTAAAAACAAGAACGGTTTATGAAAAGTTTTATAAATCAAACCGCTCTGATACCAATTGAAAGTCCCTTAATATGACAATTGTTGATAACTATAACTCTTATAACCACGAAAAACATAATGAAATACTTTTCAAACGCGTAATGCTTTATTAACTGTTATAAACAAAGTATTACAAAGTGCTATAATACACTCGTTGAATGACAAAAAGAAATGAACCCTAGAACAAGTAAACTAGATTCGAGACTCAAGTTTACAAAGGAATCAATGAGACGCTGGTAGACAGCTGAGGGCTCAGCAGTTCCAAGGTGAGAAAGAACTTAGATAAATTATCCAAGCACAAGGGTTGATTTAATTATCCTTTCTCAATCTTATTTATAGTGTACGAGGTTGCTTCCTTAGTGGGAGTAGTTGATACGTGTCACCTTCTGAATGGAAGAGTACAACGTATTAAATGCATGTCCAAATCGAGACATACCTTTAAACAACTTTAGGTGAACAGTTCTGCCAACTGTTCACCTTTTGTCCCACTAGGTCGTACTAGGCTTTATCTTGAATCTCTTGTTTTGTCCCGCTCAAAACACTTGGTAGATTCTCCCGCCTAAATTATAAAGGATTGGACAAGCTTTGCTTGTCCCAGACTTCTAGGGTTCTTAAGTGATCTCTGAGCATTGTGAACTCAGAGATCCTTGAACACCAGCACAATCCTTCTACATCCCAGCTATCCATAATCGCTGGTGAGTATGACTTCAGATTGTCTTCGACTTCTTTAACGTTGTCTTTGACTTGAATGTTCTTGGTGTGCCAGCTGAGGCTTTGTCTTCCACTGGTCTGGTCTCTGTCGCTGGTCCTCTCAGCGATCAGTAACACTTAGTCTTATTAAACAAATCTAGACTGGGCCATAGTTAAAACATTCATTGGCCCAACAACCATAACATTCAAATCATCATAAAAATCAAAACCTTTAAATCAAAACCAAGTTTTTAACAAGATTTTAGCAAGAATCACCATTGATCATGCCAAAAACAACATACATGAGCATGGCTTTCACCTACCAACTTGAAAAAAATAAAAACCCTTGTATGTGTGAAATTCTTACACCAAAATGATCCTTGTGTAATTCTAAGATAGGGTCTTTTGTTAGTTTAGCTCAAATCATTCTTAAAATGGAGCAAAAATTAAAAAAGTGTGGGTTTATGGTGGGTGGGAGGTCGCGGCTACAAAGAGAAAAGAGAGAGAGAGAAGAGATGATATTTTTTGAGTCGAATTATGAAGTGTATGTGTGATTTTTAGGTTTATATATAGTGGTTGAGGGACCAATGTTGTAATTTTGCAATAGTTGTGGCTCAAAATGAAAATAGTTAGCTAAAAAGCGGGAAATAACTATTAGTAAATTTTGAAAATATTTACAGGGCTCGGGTTTCATAAAGATACTTTTTATAAATTTAAAACGTACCTCAAATATAATAATATCGACTCCCGACTCGACTTAACACGTCATTTAAAATAAACATCAAAAATGACAAAAATCAAACAATCGACAATAAGACGTAAAATATTTGGCATCAATCAACATCACGCTTGCTAATACTCCTTATACTTATTAAATATAAAATATAAACCTTCCGACATCGGTTTAAACTTAAACCTCCAAAATAATTATCATTCAAACTCATCCAAAAATTTCAAAAATAATCGTAAAATAAGATTAAGCAATGACCTCGGTTTTGTGTTGTCACATGAGATATGATACCGATTTGTAACATGATCACATATGCACCATATTAGAATAAATTGACAAGGTTGGACCTGATTGATGAGAACATCATATGAGAAGATCACATGGTTCTTGTCGGAAAATGTTTGTCGCCTCGTCACGTCTGAAGTCATCTCTTGACACCACATGTACGATTGGTATTGTTGTCTTGACACCAATTAGTGAACTTGGCACTTTCGGCATCGAAGATTCTGAATGCTGGACAATTGCTCCCCCTCAATTGTTGACCCGTGTTCTATTGAAAGAGCTATAGTCGTCGTTCGAGTAGTCGCATCATCGAGTATGTAGATACCGATTGTAGATTGCTATGGTTATAGAGATGATAGCTTCATAAAAACAAAATTTCTCTTGTTTTAACAAATAAATGCACTGATGCGTACATATATCCATGTGAGATTGTGTTATAACGTAACACAATCCCTTACATGGTTATAAAGTAAACCATGCCCGAGAAAATTAATCCCGTTGTTGAGCCAAAGCTTTCATAAGAAATACTTGACTTTAATATGAAAACCGGGTTGCAGTCAGTAATAACTACAATCCATATAGGCATGTTTTATGAAATATTACAACTTTTGTATGAACTCTATTTATGGCGTCGTGTCAATATTAATCAACATTTCTAAGGCAGTAAATATTATCGTACCAAAAGACATGCCTTTGAAAAATAAAGTAAAGATATTTTTGGATTTTTTTGAATTTTTCAATTTTTGTGGTTTTTATATGGTTTTATATTTTTGTATTTCGCTTTTCAGGATAAAAATATAAACAATATATACAGATGATCACCAAGGATACGGAGAATAGTTTACCATCACTATTCTTTCGCTTCATCTGCCAATTCCTTTAGAGTCTCAGGCGAGAATGTTCTCAAACCTAGCTTATGTTTTGTTGGTTTTTTATGTATGACATTCTTTCACGCTCAATCATAGTGTAAGAGTCCGCTATAAATTGTTGACATAGTCTCCTTGATTTCAATAACATTGAAATAACGTTTGGTCTTTCTTGTAAACGATATGCAAAGTAACACGCATCGTCACCCTTGTCCTTTTTTTATTGTGTTTAGTCAGTGACTCCGTAATGGTATATGTTAGTCCAGTATCCATCTTTACCATACGGAAATAGAAATGGGTATTGTAGTGCGATATATGAAGGATGTAATTCACTGATTCGTTTTACACCGCCCTCTTGCATGTGTAGAATGATATCCCGTGCATTAGATGTTGAGTCGAAGTCCCCTACAATTAGAGCCGTAACCTCAGAAGCCGTGGGCAGGTTATAATCCCTCCATCTTGTGTTCTTGTTCCAATAAGCTTTAGCTTAAACTTCTGATCCTCACTTGTAGTGGATAACCGTTCCTCAGCCATTCTGAATTGAACAACCAATGGGTTTATTTCGTCATGCATGTCGCGTAGATCAACAGTTAGTTGGTGGTCAATAACATGGTTTTTTGTGGATGTTGATTCTTGATTGTTGTAGACAGATACATAAACGATAATATTATTATAATCTTGTTAATTGTATAAAGTATTATAGGTGTAAAATGTACTTGTTATGTATGTTGGAAATACGTTTTGCGTATTAGAAAGGATCGGTCACTCCAATAATAGATTAAGTGATATCTCGTAGTCTAGTATTATTAAGTTAAGTAAACAAGGCCATGCCTAGACCTTGGAATGTATGAGGCCGACTACCGATTGTGTAAGCCCAAGCCCATCATAAGGCTTGGGTATATAAACCCTCTCCTTAGTTAGAGAGGGTGTGGTTCACTTTCATTTTACACATAGTAAAGTGTGTTTATTCAAACTTTCTCTCTCTAAGTGTGTGTGTTCTCACCATCTTCCTATTTCTTTCTCTCTCTAGTTTAAGCATAGATTTACAATATCCTACAAATAGTATCAAGAGCCATGGAATGATTGTATTGTTTATGTGTTTGTGTTCTTGATTTTAGTAACTTTTGATCTAATTAACCCATGTCCAATTTTTTGTGTGTTTTTTATAGTTTTTCATACAAATATTCTACATAGTTGTAGTAGAGATTTGGTATATTTACTTTGGCTAAAAACACAAAAAATTTGGGTGTTTAGATCATTTTTTGGCTTAAATCTTGAATTGGTTGGGTTTTCTCTGAGAAAAGTGGAAATTGGGATCACTGTTGTACTATTGCGACAGAATAGCTTGGATTTCCATCGCAATATCATAAAACCTAGACATTGCAACAACTTGTTATTGATAGACATTGCGACAGCTTGGTTTTGATAGACATTGCGACAGCTTGTTAGACATTGCGACAGCTTGTTATTGATAGACATTGCGACAACTTGTTATTGATAGACATTGCGACAACTTGTTATTGATAGAAATTGCGATAGACTTGTCATTGCGACAACTTTGATATTGTGATAGCTTTGACATTGCGACAAGTTTTGGGATATTGCGATAGACATGTTATTGCGATGAGTTTCATATTGCGATAGCCTTGATATTGCGACAGGTTTTGGGATATTGCGACACATATGACATAGCAAAGATATTGTTTTTTGTGATATTCCGAAGATACCAAAATTATTCCTTAAAAAATTTCGAACTCGTGAGTGTTTTGGTTCATCGAGAAATATTTTATGGGATTTCAACGTTGTTTCTCGACTTCAACACACGACAACAAACACATTTACTTTCTTTCATTGTTCGATCAAATTTTGTAAATCTTTACTTACCGAAATGGAGTACACATCTCTTACGGATAAGTCCATCCTCTCGTGTACGGATAATCGTCCACCAATGTTGGTGAAGATTATGTACTAGGATTGGGATTCCCGAATGGAACATTATATGTTGAACAAAGAGAACGGACATCTCATTTGGGCATCGGTGCTCAATGGACCATTGGTATATGGTACTGTGACGGAAGGTACTGTTACTCGTCCTCGCACAACGGGTGAGTTAACTGGAGTAAGATTCAAGACAAGTGTGATAAACAAGCTAAAAACATCATTCTCCAAGCCCTTCCTCCAGATGTCTACAAATGTAACACCCCACTTGGATAAATGGACCGTTACGTGTATTTATGGCGTGTCATCAAAGCATGAAAGGCAATGTATTAAACATTAACTGACCAAACGGAAGTACCGGAATCAAACATCGGTAGTCCAACATAAGCCCAAAATATAAAGATTAAGTACTAAAAGAAAAAGGACGAAACAGTGTCCAAACAACCAAAGTAAAGTAACGTAATGTGTGCATAAAAATAAAGGAGTCTGGATAGCTCCCATCCAAATGCACGTACTCTCTTAGAAGTCCTAAGATCGTCCCTGTGAACCTGCCGTTTGGAAACATGAAAGGAAACTACGGCTGAGCATAACGCTCAGTGGACGGATATAGCATGATAAGAATGTACAGAAAGTAATGAATTAGAAGACAACAATGAAACTATAAGACTGATATGAACATGTGGTAGAACTCTGCATAAACTCTGAAAAACCTGATTCATATATACTGATACTGACATATAACTATAAATTCTGAAACATGCATTTACTGTATTTTATTTGCCAGAGCTTATATAGGTCAAGTGCTGTAACAACCGTGCATGAATAACTGGAGGGGTGACCTCGTCATGCTGTAGAGGGGTGACCTCTAAATAACTGTGTTGGGTGGAGGGATCAACTCCAATGTGAAGGATGTAGAGCACACACCACATTCACCCTGATAACTTGTAACACATATAAGCCTAGGATGCATCCATACGCCCCACTAATAATACTGATAAAATGGCCATGCTGAGCTGAGTGGAACGATGCAGGATATCACTTTCCTGCATGTGAGTCACGACACCGGTGCCTCTAGTGTCGTGGTTACGGTACCTCCGTAACTAGTACATAAACTGGTCGTGCTTGTATATAATGCTCAGGCAATTTATTTAGTTATTAATATGATTACTGAAAAACTTAAACATATACTGGGGAAAAACATTTGGCTGAAGACGGGAAATCCTAATCATGCATAGGAAGGAAGTCCTTACTGAAAGGACGGAAATCCGTACCTCGTGCCCAGTAACTGACTGAATGGAAGACTGAACGAATACTACTCGGGCTTCACGCGTGCTACATGAATAAAGGACGCGAATAAGTCAACTGATATTCATTTATGAAATTTTACTGATCTTTTTGGCTTCGTATTTATTCATTTTATTTTGATTCTGAAATTCTGTACGTATACCAACTGATAAATCGGAACTTATAATAATTCATTTTAATGTATTATTTTCTACTATTAATTATGGTACAACGTATTTCTGACGCTATAGTATTGCTATATTAAGAACCCCGCTAAAATAGGAAGTTTCCTAATTTAGAAAGTTCTCAAATAATTTAATTCAATTCCTAAAAATATACCCTTTTAAATATTAAAGAACTATTTTAATTTAATACGCTTAAAATATATTTTAAATATTTATAAAACAATTTAATATAAAAAGGTATAATATAAGAATATTTATTTTATTATTTATAATAACATCCCGAGCTTACCGAGCCCATCTCGGTCGCACTAAACAAATCAACATATAATATAAAATCTGTCAACGAGAATTAGTGACAGAATTCTGTGTCACTAAAACTGTCGCTAAAACTGTCCCTTTTAAAAACTGCATATATATAACAGTTTTGCGACAGAAAACTGTCGCTAAAACTGTCGCTAAAATTATTCAACAATACCATTCTAAAGTCCCAATTTTTCCCACTGGTTTTACATGTAGTTCCCACTGTTTGGGCTACGTTTCCCACTGTTTACATAAACCAAACGCACCCTTATTTTATACGGAGCCCCCAAACGCACCCCTTTGGTCGAATCTGGCCATAGCCGCCCCTGTGTGGGTCACGGCTGGGCCAAGCTGGAGTCACCGAGACTTGGTGGTCTCGGTTCATATGAACCAACACACCCGGCCATCCTAAGCTAAACAAACGCCCCTTTTTTTTTCTTTTGGTTCGAACAGTCACAAAAAAACACCACCATATGTTGCGACTGCCCCCCCCCCCCCCCCCCCCCCCCCGTTGGGGCTGCTGTTCTCGGCTGACCAATACAAGAGACACCACCGAGGCTTTGTCTCGGCTGGGCATCAACACACGCCACCAAGACCTGGTGGCGTCTTGGTTTTTCGTGTAGCCATCCAATACCGACTCCCTTTCTAATATATTTTCATGATTATCAGTTAACTTTTATTTGATCAGGTTGATTATCAAATAGATAACAGAATAAGAATATAATTAAAAGGAAAGATAAGCGTACCTTATTTCCTGATAGAAAACAACCGACTCTTCTCCCTTTTTTTTCTTTATTCGGCGGCCAAACACACACACAAAGAAACCCTAAATATTTGTTGTGTTTTGTTCGACTGATTATTGAAAAAAAAGGAGTTCCCGTTTGTTTTTTGTGTAACCAATAATGGGCTAAAGCCCATAATCCTTTTTTTTTCTATAACCGGCCCTTACTCTTTCCTTTTATTTTTTTTATATTTTTTTTAAACTTGTATATAATAATACTTGTATATAATTTCTTGCGTTTGTTGTCAATAATTTCTTCGTAAATAGCTTAAGTAAATAAACCGCGTATTTACATTTCTCGATTTAAATACGGGTTTTACAATTCTTCCCCTCTAAAAAGAATAATTCGTCCCCGAATTAAGGATACGACCATACTGGGTTTTACAATTCTTCCCCTCTAAAAGAAGAATTCGTCCCCGAATTATAAAGTACTTAAGCTGACCGGAATAAAAGCTGAAAATGCTAATAAGCTGGAAAAACAAAGAAGCTGAAAGGACATACCCGAATCAAAACTGAAAGTGAGGATAAGAAGTCCGTATAGACTCCTCTGTTTCCCAAGTGGCCTCCCGCTCGGTATGGTCCCTCCACAATATTTTGACGAAAGGAATGGTCTTCCTTCTCATAACTCGATCCTGGCGATCTAAAACTGCTTCGGGTTCCTCAATATAAGATAGATCCTCCCGAATCTGATCGAGTGGATAATTTACTTTGTGAAGCTCATGATAGTTATACCCCTGAGTAATGATACATGAAACACGTTGTGGACATGTGAAAGCTGAGGTGGTAATGCCAATCGATATGACACTTCACCAGTACGTTCAAGGATTTCGAACGGTCCGATGTAACGAGGGCTGAGCTTGCCCTTGAGGCCAAAACGTCTGACACCGCGTGCGGGTGATACTTTGAGGAACACACGATCCCCAGTCTGAAAAGATAGATCTCTGCGATGCTTGTCGGAGTAAATCTTCTGGCGAGTAGGCGCTTCTTGCAGTTTTGCCCTAGCGATGATGACCTTTTCATTGGTCAGTTCTATCAGTTCAGGTCCTTCAATCAAACATTCTCCAACCTGATCCCAACAAATAGGAGCACGGCATTTCCTGCCGTATAACATCTCGAATGGAGCACGCTTGATACTAGCATGCCAACTGTTGTTGTAGGCAAACTCGACCAAGCAAATATAGTCATCCCAGTGTCCTGTCCATTCTAATGCACAGGCGCGTAGCATGTCCTCTAAGGTCTGGATGGTACGCTCTGACTGACCGTCCGTCTGTGGATGGAAAGCTGTGCTGAGCTTGAGCCTAGTTCCCCAAGCTTTATGCAAACCTTCCCAGAAGTGAGAAGTGAAACGGGGATCCCTATCTGATATAATTTCAGAAAGTGTACCGTGTAATCGTACGATCTCCTCAGTGAATAGTTTCGCTAATTTACTGACTGCGAAATCTTTGCGAATAGGAATGAAATGTGCTGACTTGGTCAAACGATCGACAACTACCCAGATTGCATCATGTCTCCGCTGAGTCTGTGGTAGTCCAGTGACAAAATCCATAGAGATCTTGTCCCATTTCCACATTGGAATATCTAATGGCTGGAGAAGACCACTGGAACGCTGGTGCTCTATCTTAACCTGTTGACAGGTTAAGCATTTAGACACAAATGTTGCGACATCCTGTTTCATGCCACTCCACCAGAAATGCTGCCTAAGATCGTGGTACATTTTTGTGGAACCCGGATGGATAGAGAACGGAGAGCTGTGAGCCTCTGTCATTAAGGCTTCTCTGAGAGCAGGGTCCTCTGGAACGCAGAGTTTGGTACCCTGCCATACGATACCATCGACATCGATGCGGAATTCGGTCTGCTGGTCAATGTTCTGGATAATCGCCAAGATTTCACCATCATCCTTTTGTGCGGCTTTAATCCTAGAGAGCAAATATGATTCTACCCTCAAACTAGCCCAGTATCCCCTCTGTCCGCGTACTAAGAGCTCAATATCATACCGCTCTAAATCCCGAATAATTTCTTCCTGAACTTTGATGCCATTTATCATACCTGACTTTCTGCTAAGGGCATCTGCTACTACATTTGCTTTGCCTGGGTGATACTGGATATTAGTGTCATAGTCTTTTAGCAGTTCTAACCATCGTCGCTGTCTCATGTTCAGCTCCCGTTGGGTAAATATGTACTTGAGACTTTTGTGGTCGGTGAAGATATCACACGACTCACCGTATAAATAATGCCTCCAGATTTTAAGGGCGAACACGACTGCTGCAAGCTCTAGATCATGAGTAGGATAATTTTTCTCATACGGCTTCAGTTGACGCGAAGCATAAGCAATGACTTTCCCATGCTGCATAAGAACACAGCCTAAGCCCTTTCCTGATGCGTCACTGTAGATCTGATAACCGCCTGTACCGGATGGAAGAGTAAGTATCGGTGCTGAAATCAATCGATGCTTGAGTTCCTCAAAACTCTTTTCTCTATCCTCGGTCCATATAAACTTCTCACCTTTTCGCATAAGTTGGGTCAATGGTAACGCCAAGCGTGAGAAGTTTCCCACAAACCTGCGGTAATAACCCGCCAACCCAAGAAAACTACGTATCTCTGTGACAGACGTCGGTCTTGGCCATTTGGTGATAGCCTCAACCTTCGCAGGATCCATAGTGATTCCTTCCGCAGAAACAATATGACCTAGGAACGCCACTGTATTCAGCCAAAACTCGCACTTCGAAAATTTAGCATATAGCTTTTCTCGTCTGAGAATCTGCAAAACTGTACGGAGATGATTCTCATGTTCCTCTTTGGATCTGGAGAAAATAAGGATATCATCGATGAATACGATCACAAACTTGTCTAAAAATTCGTGGAAGACTCTGTTCATCAAGTCCATAAATACTGCGGGCGCATTCATGAGATCGAATGGCATAACAACAAACTCGTAATGACCGTACCTCGTGCGAAAAGCAATTTTGGATATATCCTGCTCTTTTACACGCAGCTGATGGTAGCCTGATCGTAGATCGATTTTTGAGAAGTGCTTGGCACCCTGAAGCTGATCGAATAAGCCGTCAATGCGAGGAAGTGGATAACGGTTACGAATAGTGAGCTTATTCAACTCGCGGTAGTCAATACACAAACGCATACTACTATCCTTCTTCTTGACAAACAAAACTGGAGCACCCCAAGGTGACACGCTAGGACGAATGAAACCCCTTTCTAGAAGTTCCTGAAGTTGATCTTTCAGTTCCTTAAGCTCTACAGGAGCCATACGGTAAGGAGCTTTAGATACTGGTTCTGCACCTGGAATGAGATCAATACCAAATTCTACCTCTCGCATGGGAGGTAAACCTGGGAGTTCCTCTGGAAAGACATCTGGAAAGTCTGACACAACCAGCTGATCATGAATTGAAGATGTCTCAGAAGTCGTGTCATGAACTGTAGCTAGGAAGCCCTCGCAACCATGATATAGTAAGGTACGAGCCTGTAAAGCTGAAATGATCTGAACATGTTTTCCTGGTAGGAAGCCTCGGTGAATATACTCTGGTGTCTGGACATCACCAAAGATAACCCGGTGAGCATGACAGTCTATGGTGGCATGATGAATCGACAACCAATCCATACCCAGAATAATATCGAATTCACACATATCTAGAGGAAGTGCACTGACTGGACGGATTTTATCATCAAACTCAAGAGGGAGGTCCTTATATACTTGGGTAATGAGTACCGTGTCTCGCATAGGGGTAGATATAATAAGTACACTGTCTAGTGGCGCAGGGGTCATGTTTATTTTAACAGCATATGAAGTAGATATAACTGAGTGGGTGGCGCCTGTATCGAAAAGTACACAAGCAGCATGTCCGTGTATAAACAAAATGCCAGTAATGGTACCTGTGGTCTTATTTGCTTGTTCACGGGTAGTAGTGTAGACACGACCAGTGGTTGGTGGTATCGGTGGTGGTGGACGTAAAATCTGAGGAATCTGGCCTGAGGTACCAGCAGCATTCCCGCTCTTGAAATCTCTCTTTAGATGGCCCGGCTGGCCATACTAGAAACAACCACTTGTACCACGACGGCACGGTCCCGTGTGTTTCTTTCCACATGTGATGCAAGTGGGATAAGTATACACGGTAGAAGCAGCTCTGGTTTGCTGAGAACCTGATTTATGATGAAATAAAAAACACGTGTCACGATTCTGATATCTTAACCTGAAATAAGGCTGTCTGACTGAAATTAAAATTACCAGAATTTGCCGGTCGGGCAACCTACTGACCCCTATTGTTTTGGTCACGCCCCTGTCCAGCATCTCTGTTGGAATTTACAAAAAATTAAGATCTGTTTTACACGATAATTTGGTATTTCTGGAGCTTAAAGACTCACCTGTAGCTGCCAGATGAGTTGGAGCTGCCGCGGTAATTATCACCGCCGCTCCTCTTATCTGACCGATTACGGTCATATGACTGACCGTGGTTCCTGTAGTTCTGATGCGGAGTAGCCGATTGGGATCGGTCTCCTCCTCTGTGTCTATAAGATTATAATAACATATAAGTTGACAAGCAATAATGGGGCTAAATCGTTTAAGTCTATTGGGTGAGATGTACCTCTTCTCCGGACGCTCTACATTCTCGAGCTCATCTCTCTCGAAAAGCATCTCGACATCCCGAGCTGCATTAGCTACTTGTGACACATTAGTGAATGTGGCACTCATCAGTCTATCTGCAGTCCTAGAGTGAAGAGCCCAACGAAATTGCTTCGCTTGCTCCTCTACGGTACCCGCAGCCTTCCCTAAGAATCCAGCCATCCTGAGGTATCGGTGCATGAACTCTATACTGTTCTCGCCATGATTCTGACGAATAACATGGAAGTTCCTCTTAATCTTAGCTTGCTCCGCATGCAGGAAAAACTGGTCATAGAACATCGTCTTGAAACGTGCCCAGGTCAATGTAAGCTCCCAAGCATCTCCCCTATTGGACAGTTTCTGAGACCTCCACCAATGCAGAGCAGGACCCTCCAGCTTGTAAACTGTAAGCCTAACTTTGAAAACATCACCACAACCCATAGCTCCAAAAAATTTCTCTATATGGTAGATCCAGTCTTCCGCGTCAGTTGGAGCTACAGTCTGCTCAAACAGTCGGGGTTTCTGCTTGTTAAACAAATCCAGCCAAGCGGGTAAAGTGGCAGGTGGTGGAGCAGGAGGGTTGTTATTCTGCTGAGGTCCATTTTGATATTCAGCTCGAATCTCATCACGAATTTGGGGTAACATGGTCTGTATAGCAGCCTGAACAGCAGCAGCAATGGCATCTGCGTTAGGGTCATTCTCGGTTTCGCGTCTGGGTGGCATCTGAAATAAAAGAGGATAAGTTGATAAAACTGCCAAAATCTGGGTTAATAAATCGGAATATGCATAGTGTAATTCATGAAGGTATAGTCAATAAAATATGACATGAATACTGGTGAACGCCTAGGGTCAGTTCACAAAATGACAATTACTGAAACATAAATCCGACATGTGTAAGGATGAACGCCTATGGTCAGTTCATCCATACAAAATTTAAACTGCAAGGGTGAACGCCTATGGTCAGTTCACCAAAACGAAATGTTCGCTGAAAAGCATATGCGATTAAGTATGGCCAGTCCTGTACCAACCGTTTACTTAATCAAAATTTTGAAAATCCGACTGATAAAATTCATGAGTAGCATGGAAAATAACGACGCCAAAATACAAGAAGTTCTTGGTGACTACCCACTAGTCTCAGGTCAAGTTTTAGAGCCTACAGGTCGAACCTTGCGCTCTGATACCATAATTGTAACACCCCACTTGGATAAATGGACCGTTACGTGTATTTATGGCGTGTCATCAAAGCATGCAAGGCAATGTATTAAACATTAACTGACCAAACGGAAGTACCAGAATCAAACATCGGTAGTCCAACATAAGCCCAAAATATAAAGATTAAGTACTGAAAGAAAAAGGACGAAACAGTGTCCAAACAACCAAAGTAAAGTAACGTAATGTGTGCATAAAAATAAAGGAGTCTGGATAGCTCCCATCCAAATGCACGTACTCTCTTAGAAGTCCTAAGATCGTTGATAGTTGTAAAATTACCCCTTTAGGAAAAGGAAGCAATAAAAGTGGCAAGTATTAAGTGTCGGTTTAGGAAAACCAAGCACTAATGACCAATTAAGTTCGTTCTCAAGGAGGCTAGTGTGTTATGTGTGTAATGATATGGATTAATTTGTGATTATATTTGAGAAAAGAAAAATAGAAAAGGGATTAGAAGAAAATGACGGTTATGAAGACGGATTAAACTAAGTCTAAAAAGGCGTACACGTAAAGTCGTAAAAACCACCAAATTTAAAATTTAAACCTACAAATTTCTAAAAATTACCAAAAATCCCCAATAATATTCTAAGAGTTTACAAAAAAATCAAAACTTGCAAAAACCTTTTAATTAATTAGATAATGACTTTTTAATGCTAATTAAAGCCCTAAAAATCAAAATTAATTATTAAAAAGCCCTAAACAAGATTTTCAAGTTTGTAAACCTCAAAAATACTCTAATTAAGCTAAAAACTATTTTTCAAAATTTTAAAACCAATTAAAACTATTTTTAAACAATTAAAAACTCCTAAAATCAATTAAATCTTAAATTAATTATAGAAACTAATTAAAAGACCTAAAAATATTTGGAAAGTTTAAAAAATCCTAATTAAGTGTTTAGAACCTAGGAAAAATATAAAAACCTAGAAAATCAGACTTTTAATTTTTAATAATAAAATAACATAAAAATAATATTAAAAATCCAAAAATTATAAAAAATTCTAAAAACTTACAAACTAGCTTAATTTAACCTAAATAACTCAGAAATGAAAGTGAAATTACCTAAATACCCCTATTGGGCCTAGAAAATGGGCCAAACCCAAAACAGTCCCTTATTGGGCTTAATTAAGGCCCAATAAGAAAAAGTGTTCATAATAAGCCCAAAAAGCACAGGTTGACTCAAAAATTGATTTTAAACAACTTTTTCCAAAGGCCCAAAAGCTGAAAATGTGAAATAAGCTAACTTATAATAAGCAGCTTATTCTTAATGGGCTTTTTGGCCCATTAAGCCATAAGCTGATGCCATAAGCTAAAATTTAACACACAACCTTCTTTTGACCTAACAAAGACTTCTTCAAAAAGAAATTTCAAATAAGCCCACTTAATAAGCCAGAAACAAGTCACAAACTTATTCACAAAACGACAAAATAGTCGTTTTTATGATCTAGACCACCTCAGAAGCTTATTCAAGTTGCAAAATGTTTCTTTTGACAAAACTAAGCTTAAAAACCAAAGACCTTTCAAATAAGCACACTCAATAAGCTGGAAAATCAAATAAGCACTTATGTAAAAAGTCAAACAAGTTGGTTTTCTAGTAAAAAGTCAAAGTCAAAGTCTCATAAGCTCCAGTTCACTTAAATGGGTCAAATAATGAAGATCTATCACAAAAAATAAGTTGTTGCAAGTCAGAATAAGCTAGAATAGCTTATTGATAAGCTGATGACAAAATTGCACTAGCAGGGACTAGTTTTGGATGTTGAGCAGTGGAAACTTTTTCCACTGCTTGACTATTTTGACTTTTTGTCTTTAATGACTTTTTTGGAGATTCAGATTTCACAAAGGCACCCAATTGATCTTTGGATCAAAAGGAGTCAATCACAATCAAAATAACACAATCACTAACACCCAATTGATACAGTTTAATCAATCATTCATCAGACATGATACAGACATGAACAATAAGCAGTTTAGCATTCAAGAGCAGTTTAAGCACAAATCAGCCAGCCAAATTCAACCAAATGCACACAAAAGCTATAATAAACTCCAATAAGCAAGTCTAAACAGGTTTCATGCACTGGTTCAAAGAATTAAGCAAGATTCAAGCAATGAAAGTTACTGATGAACACTAACACATGCAGTTTTCTACTTTTGCTGATGTATTTGACACACAAGCCAATTTTAACACCTCAAATCTTTCAAACAGGTTATGTTAACTTTGTTTAAACCACTTTTATCCCTAAGCATGCATACACACTAAGTGTTCCCAAAATCCTAGGTCAAATCAAGCAGAAACAAGGTCTATATAGCAGATTGATTGATTCAAGTGTTCAAACCCAAAAACTTGCAGCAAAACACTCTCAAACAAAGGTATAGCAGATACAAAGCAATAACAACAACTTCCCTTAACACAAAAACAAATTACAAGCATAAACCAGTAGACCCAAACACCCCTTTAACTTTTTCAAATCAAAATTTTCAAAAGCAAAACAAGATTTCAGGCCAACCAAGCATCAATTAACAACAAAACAAGTCTAATAAACAGATTCAAGCAAGAACAAGCCACAAAATTCACAAGAACAACAGTTTCATACAAATATCACCAAAAATCACAATTTTAGCAGATTTGGAGATTAAGTATGCAAACCTCATGGATGTACATCCACACCCACGAATTTTGAGCTTATGTGCTAGCAAGAACAAGCACAAGCTTCCACAATAAGCCTACTAAGATTCAACAAGGGTTAAGCACAATATCATAAAAATCAGAAACTTGGAAAAACTTGATTAATGCAAACTTGTTACCCCACACTTGATTATCCCCAAGTTATAAGCCTCACCACACCTTAACCAACTCAGTTAGGATGCTATGATCAGCCCTATAGCCCAAGAATTCCAAGATTGGAACAAGACTTAGCAAAATATCAAGAAAATGAGGAAATATGCAAACTTTTTCACACTCCTCTTTTGAAAACAGGTTTTGAACTTTAATAACTACAAAGCATATAACAAATGAAAGCAGTAAACAAGAGTGGCCAATGACTTTTCTTCAAGATTTCAAACTCAATTTCATTAAACTTGAAAATGGGATTTACAGAAACTTGAACAAGGAAAAATCAAAAAGCAAACTGAAATGTGAAGGCCTAAGTGGCTTTATATAGCCTTACAATGAGCTAAGTTACAGCTAAAAACTAAAAACCCTAATGGTTGAAGTTCCAAAATTGCCCTTGTAGCTTCTTGAAAATCTTGGCTTCATGTGACTTGAATTGGCGTCTTGTGGTGATAGCTGTCATAAGAATGTGATCAAAGGGCTCAAACAAAGCTTAAAATGTAAGCTTGAATGTGGGACGTTAGATTGTGGCCATCTTTTTGGCAGTATGCATGGGTGTGGAGCAGGGGAGACACAAAGAGACAAATGGGGTGATGAGGTGTCCATTTTTAAGGTTGGGTTGTGTTAAGTATCCACTTAATCTCAAATCTGGAGGTGATGGCTGCTTAATTCTTGCTTAGTCAATAATCCCCAATTTGTGTTCTTGAGTAATAGTAACACGTTTTAATTTGGTTTGGGTTTTAAAAAGATGTTAAGCGCCAAAAATATTAAACTAATCCAAGATTAGTTATAACCGGTTTTAAGTGGATAGCTGAGGTGGACAAAAGGTGGAGTTCCATTGGTGGAGGGAAGTAAGTGGGGCACGTGGCAACCCAGGAGTGGTCTAGGTAAGTATCATGTCTGGCCAACATTAGTCCCTTGTTTTTCTTCTTTTTGTCTTTTCAGTATCAAACTCTATCAACGCCCATATTAGTCTTATCAACTTTTGACTTGTTGCATTTTTGGCCCAAAAACTTTCACAAAGTGTAATCAGGGGTATTTCTTGCCATAATTGAATTCTTCAAGGGCTGGTTTGGTATTTTCTTCAATGATAATGGTCTAGACTTGCAATATTGACATTTTGGAGGACTGAATTTGCCAAGTCTTGATGATTGAGGGACCATTTTTGCCAAATGTTGAAAGTTGAGGGTCCTTTGTGTAACTTTGAGATTTTCAAAGGACCAAACTTGTCATTTCTTGTACTTTGAAGGACTTCATGATGTATTTGACTTTGTGGATGATATTGGTTGACAATTTAGCTTTGTTGAGGGGCTAAACTTGCCAAATCTTCAAAGTTTAGGGTCCTTTTTGTAATTTTGACAAACTTTAGGGACCAAACTTGTAATTATGAGGATACAAGGGTATAAAGTGTCAATTCTTCATAATTGGAGGACCCTTCTTCATAATTCTTCAAATCTTCAAGGGTTGATCTTGGGAAAGTCTTCATTAGGGCTTGGTTCATTGTGCGACTTCGTTTCCCGTGTTCGTTTTTGCATGATTCTTGTGATCTTTTGTCATTATCTCAATATCCGTACCTAAAATACACAAGCAACAAACACAAGCATATATTTGGGTATTTTGATGATATTTAATGCATTTTAAGCCCTATTTGGAAGATGAGACTATGTATAAAAGCAGTCTCATCAATCGTCCCTGTGAACCTGCCGTTTGGAAACATGAAAGGAAACTACGGCTGAGCATAACGCTCAGTGGACGGATATAGCATGATAAGAATGTACAGAAAGTAATGAATTAGAAGACAACAATGAAACTATAAGACTGATATGAACATGTGGTAGAACTCTACATAAACTCTGAAAAACCTGATTCATATATACTGATACTGACATATAACTATAAATTATGAAACATGCATTTACTGTATTTTATTTGCCAGAGCTTATATAGGTCACGTGCTGTAACAATCGTGCATGAATAACTGGAGGGGTGACCTCGTCATGCTGTAGAGGGGTGACCTCTAAATAACTGTGCTGGGTGGAGGGATCAGCTCTAATGTGAAGGATGTAGAGCACACACCAAATTCACCCTGATAACTTGTAACACATATAAGCCTAGGATGCATCCATACGCCCCACTAATAATACTGATAAAATGGCCAAGCTGAGCTGAGTGGAACGATGCAGGATATCACTCTCCTGCATGTGAGTCACGACATCGGTGCCTCTAGTGCCGTGGTTACGGTACCTCCGTAACTAGTACATAAACCGGTCGTGCTTGTATATAATGCTCAGGCAATTTATTTAGTTATTAATATGATTACTGAAAAACTTAAACATATACTGGAGAAAAACATTTGGCTGAAGACGGGAAATCCTAATCATGCATAGGAAGGAAGTCCTTACTGAAAGGACGGAAATCCGTACCTCGTGCCCAGTAACTGACTGAATGGAAGACTGAACGAATACTACTCGGGCTTCACGCATGCTACATGAATAAAGGACGCGAATAAGTCAACTGATATTCGTTTATGAAATTTTACTGATCTTATTGGCTTCGTATTTATTCATTTTATTTTGATTCTGAAATTCTGTACGTATACCAACTGATAAATCGGAACTTATAATAATTCATTTTAATGTATTATTTTCTACTATTAATTATGGTACAATGTATTTCTAACGCTATAGTATTGCTATATTAAGAACCCCGCTAAAATAGAAAGTTTCTTAATTTAGAAAGTTCTCAAATAATTTAATTCATTTCCTAAAAATATACCCTTTTAAATATTAAAGAACTATTTTAATTTAATACGCTTAAAATATATTTTAAATATTTATAAAACAATTTAATATAAAAAGGTATAATATAAGAATATTTATTTTATTATTTATAATAACGTCCCGAGCTTACCGAGCCCATCTCGGTCGCACTAAACAAATCAACATATAATATAAAATCTGTCAACAAGAATTAGTGACAGAATTCTGTGTCACTAAAACTGTCGCTAAAACTGTCCCTTTTAAAAACTGCATATATATAACAGTTTTGCGACAGAAAACTGTCGCTAAAACTGTCGCTAAAATTATTCAACAATACCATTCTAAAGTCCCAATTTTTCCCACTGGTTTTACATGTAGTTCCCACTGTTTGGGCTACGTTTCCCACTGTTTACATAAACCAAACGCACCCTTATTTTATACGCAGCCCCCAAACGCACCCCTTTGGTCGAATCTGGCCCTAGCCGCCCCTGTGTGGGTCATCGCTGGGCAAAGTTGGAGTCACCGAGACTTGGTGGTCTCGGTTCACATGAACCAACACACCCGGCCATCCTAAGCTAAACAAACGCCCCTTTTTTTTCTTTTGGTTCGAACAGTCACAAACAAACACCACCATATGTTGCGACCCCCCCCCCCCCCCCCCCGTTGGGGCTGCTGTTCTCGGCTGGCCAAAATAAGAGACACCACCGAGACTTTGTCTCGGCTGGGCATCAACACACGCCACAAAGACCTGGTGGCGTCTTGGTTTTTCGTGTAGCCATCCAATACCGACTCCCTTTCTAATATATTTTCATGATTATCAGTTAACTTTTATTTGATCAGGTTGATTATCAAATAGATAATGGAATAAGAATATAATTAAAAGGAAAGATAAGCATACCCTATTTCCTGATAGAAAACAACCGAATCTTCTCCCTTTTTTTTCTTTATTCGGCGGCCAAACACACACATAAAGAAACCCTAAATATTTGTTGTTTTTTGTTCGACTGATTATGGAAAAAAAAGGAGTTCCCGTTTGTTTTTTTGTGTAACCAATAATGGGCTAAAGCCCATAATCCTTTTTTTTCTATAACCGGCCCTTACTCTTTCCTTTTATTTATTTATATATATATATATATATATATATATATATATATATATATATATATATATATATATATATATATATATATATATATATATATATATATATATATATATATATATATATATATATATATTAAACTTGTATATAATAATACTTGTATATAATTTCTTCGTAAATAGCTTAAGTAAATAAACCGCGTATTTACATTTCTCGATTTAAATACGGGTTTTACAACAAACTTGTGAGTAAACATAAAGTTACAAAAGAGTTATGGGATAGAATCCGTGTTCTAATGCAAGGCACCTCGTTAACAAAACAAGAACAAGAGTGTAACCTATATGATACGTTTGATAAGTTTGTTTATGTCCCCGAGGAGACTCTCAATGATTACTATTTGAGATTCACTCTATTAATGAATGAGCTTAACATCTATGGCCTAGCAATTCCTACGTTTCAATTAAACACCAAGTATTTGAACACTCTCCCTTCTAAATGGAGCAAGTACGCGATGGCTATTAAATTAGCTAAGGATTTGCATCAAGCCAACATCGATCAACTTCAAGCTTTTCTTCAACAACACGAATGCCACGTGATCGAGGCTCGGTTGTCTACACCTCAAGTTCATGATCCACTTGCCATGTATGCTTCTCAAAAAATGAGTCCCCAACAAAACACGGCTTACACTTATCAACAACCATCATACTTGCAGCAGCCACCACAACACACCTATCAGCAACCACAACAACCATCTTATCAACCACTGATGTTGCCACAAAAAGCATATCAACAAAGTGTTCTTCTACAGCAACCAACACATCAAGCTTCACCATCACAAGCTATCACTTCTCCTATGGGCTATACTCCTCAGCAGGGATATTTTCCAATTGAATCACCACAAGCATAAGCCTTCTACTCCAATGAACATCCACCAATTCAAACACCGGTTTTTACTCCAAATGATACACATACTGATGTCTTAAACCATCTCACTGCCTACTTGTCAAAACTTGTTGCAACTAGAGGTTTTCCACCAACGAACAATCAGCTCCGCATTTCTTCAAATCCTCGACAACAAGCCACTATTCAAGATGGTCAGTTGACGGTGCAATCCATTCAGGTAAGGCAAAATTCATATGGACCTTCTACAAGGATCGTGAACGCTGAAGATGTGAATTCTCAAGCTAGTGGAAATGGAAGTACAATTGGTCCTCAAAAGTTTGTGACTTGCTACAATTGTCGAGGACAAGGTCATATGGCTAGGGAATGCACTCAGCCGAAAAGGAGAAGGGATGTCACGTGGTTTCGTGAGAAGATGTATTTGGTCGATGCTCAATCTATGGGAAAGATTTTGGATTCAGAGGAATTAGCATTTCTTACAGACCCAGGGGCAGCTGATAATGAAGGCATTGCATTCGTCTCTACTTCTAATGCAACATATCAAGCAGATGAACTTGATGCATATGATTCGGATTGTGATGACATTCACTCAGCCTAAGCTGCTCTCGTTGCTAATCTCTCTCACTACAGTTCTAATGTCATCAGTGAGGTACCAACCACATCTAATATTGTTCATGATAATCCACATCAAGTTGAGCATGATAATGACAACCTCGAACAGCATTCGGGAACTAGTAACTCAAATGATGTGGTATCCAATTCAATACATTTGAGTGAACCTCAACCAAATGCTATGACGGGTATGAAATCTTATGCTCAACATGATTTGGTAATGGTGCCTGAACATATTATTGATAACATGAATGCAGTTGTCCGACACACTGTAGATACGAATACCAATCTAACCGCCGAGCTTGCGCTGTATAAGGAAAAGGTCAAAGCTCTTGAAATGGTCCCTCAAGCAGAGAAAATAACTTGTTTTGAAGTTGACCAATTTCGTTTTGAAAAGATAGAACATTTAAAAGAAATAGAATCATTAAGAGCTAATCTTTCCAATGAATCAAAAGAAAAAGAGTCGGTTGTAAATGATTTTCAAAAACTTAAAAAGGTTTTCGAAACACTCGAGTCTAAAAAGTTTGAATCGGAAATTAATGCTACCAAACTTCTTAAATTCAAGGAACAACAGCTTTTAAAACAATATGCTTCCACGGAAAAGATTCATCTTTTAACTAAATCGTTTAAAGAACTAGAACTTAAGCGTCTTCAAGATTTACCACCTAATCCTGATTATGCAAAACAAGCTCAGGAATATATTTCTTGTCTTTATGATGTGACCCTAATTGGCAAATCGAAAGAAGCACCTTATATTCGTGATACTGAGGAGACAATGTCACTTGCGGAAGAAACTCGATCTAAAATGCTTTCAACATTCCATAAGCTTGATTATGATAAGCATAATAAAGATAAATTTGATAAAAAGACTCGTATTCGATTACAAAAGGAATTATCTCAATTATCAGCTTTTGTGCCCCCAAGTTTGTCAAATGAAAACCTTCCTAGTACGTCTCCTACTCTTGTAAAAAAGGATTTAACTAAGTTAATTCCACCGGTAAGTAAGGTGTCAGATAGCTTAAATGCGGTGCACCAACACTTTGCCGATTTTGACAAGGTCATTAAGGAACGTATGGTGGCTTCGGCCATAACGGAAGTTGAATTGAATTTTGAGCACACTAGAGCTGCGTTTCAAGACGAAATTGTTCCGTTTGTAAACAATATTAAAGCTTGTCTTAGCAATATTGATCAAGATTTGCTTTTGGAAATAGAAGAAGTTAGACGTGTTTTCAATGAAATGGATGATGCATATGAAAACAGTTTACTTGAAATAGAACGAATTTCACGCCAAAATGATCAGCTTCTGAAGCAAGTGATGTCGCATGATATTGTTTCTGTCTGTGTGAATAAAAGTGTTGATAATGATTATATTGTGCATACCGGTTGAATCTGTGGATAATGTGGTAGATAGTACTTGTCACAAATCTGACGCTAAATTTTTAAAGCTTCAAGATTCTTATTCTTCGCTTTCAAAACGTTTTGATGAGATTCAAAAACATTGTATTTCGCTTGAATGTACACAATAATTTCTTCAAGAGCTTTTTGAAACGTCATTCGAAGGTGTTAATATAGATGATTCAAATTTTCAAAAGAATTTTCGATTAAATTTACAATCAAATAGCGTCAGCCAAGTGACAAGGTTACTAAATCGTTGCCAATAGACATAGAGAAATCTAAGGAGATTAACTGTGTGAACGTACTTGAGGCCACTGAGAATTTTAAACTTGATCTAGATAATCAAGTGTCCAAGATTTTGTCCAAAGTTGATAACTTAAAATAGAAAAATACACAACTCTTCGATTCAGTAAAGCCCGCATGTGCTAATACCACTGCACAGAATCAATCATTGATTGAACGATTGAATTGTAAGTCGGTGGGAATATCTGACTTGAGGGAACAAATTTGTGATAAAAATCTGGCTTTGGCTGAGTTAAAGGAAACACTTCATACCCTAAAAGGTAAGAATGTTGTGGATAACCTAGCCACTGTCTCAGCATCGTCCTCTAGTGCAATAAAAAAGAACCTCACGTCGTCACACCACTTAAGAAGGGCCCTAGGACTAAACCATCTCAAACATTGGTCACTAAAGATAAGGCAAAATCAAAACCAACTTCTAATATTCTCGTGTTGCCTTCTACAGGAGTAAGCACCACTATTAAGGCTCAAAGATCTAAGCTTAAAAGAAACAAGAAGAATGATAGGATCTTAACCCCATCTATTAGTCAAGTGAAGAAGAAAGTAGAAGCCCATCCTAGGAATGTGATTTATGTTTTGAATAAAAAGAATCATGTAGTTAAACCTAAAGGCTCTATGGTTGTGCAGCGTTCTAAGCCTACTGTGAATTCTAATTTGAAATGATGGAATTGCAATGAATGTATGTTTTCTAGTCGGCATGATTCTTCCCTTATTGACCATGTGAATGAGATGAATGACCGAAAAAATTGATTAGAATGGAAACCGACTGGGAAAGTGTTAACCCAAGTTGGTTGGATGTGGCGCCCCACTTGTAGAATTTTCACTAGAGTAGGAAATGCGTGTCCATTAACTAGGATCACTCCCACTAAAGCGAAGAAAGCGTGCCCTTTAACTAGGAGTACCAAGGCTACCAAAATAAAAGCGTGTCCTTTAAATAGGAACACCGACACTACTATAGGAACCAAGTTCCCTTTAAATAGGTCTACCCCCACTATAGTGCCCGCTAATACTCCAAAACCTCAAAAGGTTGGAACAATAAAACCTGTTATTGGTAAAACTCATATTAGAAAAAGCTAGAAATCTAAGGATAA
The DNA here is from genome assembly GCA_025667525.1 of Glebionis coronaria. Taxonomy (NCBI): domain Eukaryota; kingdom Viridiplantae; phylum Streptophyta; class Magnoliopsida; order Asterales; family Asteraceae; genus Glebionis; species Glebionis coronaria. The sequence goes on from JANFOE010001095.1 coordinate 723,501, forward strand.
CACAAATGTTAGCAATTCTGATAATATTGTATATGTATCTGCTAACACTCTGGAACCAATAGTTTCCAATGCATTGTCGACTATTGTTGATGAAAACAGGTGGTCCAAATTGTTCTCTGGTATTTGGACTCTGGTTGCTCCAAGCATATGACCAGAGATCACTCAGCTCAGAAATTTCGTCAGCAAGTTTCTTGGTATGGTTCGATTTTCAAATGATCATATTGCAAAGATAATGGGTTACAGTGAATATCAGATTGTGAATGTTATAATTTCAAGAGTGTATTATGTGGAAGGTCTCGGTTACAATTTATTTTCTGTGGGACAATTCTGTGATGCAAACCTAGAAGTTACTTTTCGAGAGCATACCTGCTTCATTCGTAATTTGGAATGGGTTGATTTATTGAAAAGTACTCGAGGGAATAATTTGTACACTTTGTCTCTACAAGATATTTTTTTTGAACGGCAGTTTGGTGCAGCGGATGATCTTGTGTACCACCGAGGCACCAAGTCTCTCGACCCGAGTTCGAATCATCTCACGAAGAGAATATCAACCCCCATGCTATCCATCTAGTTTCCCATTAAAGGGCTTCAAGGCATTGCGATGGGATTCAAACCCGGCTGCCAATTCTGGAAAAATCCCCCATATGGGGAATGACAAGATTCGAACTCCTGACCTCCAAGATATGATGGCCGCTTCTCCCGTATGTCTTCTTTCCAAAGCATCAAAGACTAAGTCATGGTTATGGCATCGACGGTTATCTCATCTTAACTTTGACGCTATTAATAATTTGGCGAAAAATGAACTTGTTCGTGGTCTTCCTAAACTTACATTTCACAAGGACCATTTGTGTTCCGTGTGTACAATGGTGAAAATCACTAAGAAATCATAAAAACCCAAGACTGAAGACATCAACCAAGAGAAACTTTATTTGTTGCATATGAATCTTTGTGGGCCAATGCGTGTTGAAAGTCTTAGTGGTAAAAATTACATCCTCGTCATTGTCGATGATTACTCTTGGTTTACATGGGTGAAATTTCTTACAACAAAAAATGAGGCACCTAAATTCATCATCGGATTTCTCAAGATGATTCAACGGCGTCTCAACACTACTGTCCGACGCATTCGTACAGATAATGGAACTGAATTTCTGAATCAAATCTTGTGTAATTATTATGAAAAAGTTGGCATATCTCATGAAACATTCGTTGCTCGCACTCCACAACAAAATGGTGTCGTTGAAAGGCGAAATCACACACTTATGGAAGCTGCTCGAACGATGTTAATTTACGCAAAGGATCCATTGTTTTTATGGGCAGAAGTAGTATCTACAACAGTTTTCACCCAAAACCGGTCACTAATTTGTAAACGCCATGGTAAAACACCTTATGAGCTTCTACATGGAAAAGTACCAGATTTATCATATCTTCATGTATTTGGTTCTCTTTGCTATCCAAATAATGATGGTGACAATTTGTGAAAACTTTCAACCCAAGGCTGATATTGGTATTTTCATTGGTTATGCACCCACAAAGAAGGCATAACGAATCTACGATCATAATTATCGTAAGATCCTCGAAACAATGAATGTTGTTTTGATGAGCTGACGGCAATGGCTTCTGAGCAAAGCAGCTCTGAACCCACACTTCATGAAATGGGACCCAGTAACATTAGTTCTGGTCTTATCCCAAACAACCCTACTTCATCATCATTTACACCACCTTCTAGGAATGAATGGGATACATTGTTTCAACCATTCTTTGATGAACTCTTTACTCCTCCAAGCAGAGGCCGAGATAGGCAGGTGTCTACGGGTTCGGCCGACCCCCTGAGCGAAAAATTTGTATCATAAATTTTCGAAAATATTCGGGTTTTTCGATAATTTGACCCCCTAAGAACCATTTAATAGTGTAGTTTACAAAAAGTACTAAAGTTTGACCCATCGAGCAAAATTTTCTGGCTCCGCCCCTGCCTCCAAGTATTGTAGCTCCAGAACCTAAGGTAATAGATCCGGATACCGAATATGTCGCTCTAGCAACTGAAGCACAATTAGATACGTCTACACCTACAATTGGTTAAGATATACCTTCAACGAGTAATTCTCAACCAATACCCAAATCAACTACCCAAGTCATGCCTGTTGATGATAAAGAGGATGATGATGATCACGAGTTGGAATTCGCTCAAATGCGTGAACTTCCATTCTTTGGTGTACCAATTACCGACTCTAATCAAGTCGGGTCGTCTACCTCAGAAGAAGCTCCTACTACGGTCTACTCCAATCCACGGATTCGTGAACATGACAGCAAGTGGACAAAGGATCATCCTATAGATTCTATTATTGTTGACCCTAATCGTCTGGTATCCACACGAAGTCAGTTACAAGAAAGTGCAATGTTTTCTCACTTTGATGCTTTTCTCATTGAAGTTGAACCTAATACGTGGCAACAAGCATTTACCCAATCTTGTTGGATAGAAGCTATGCAAGAAGAAATTAACGAATTTGTACGTCATGATGTATGGGAACTTGTCCCATGTTCGGATTAAGTGAAGTTACTCACTTTGAAATGGGTTTACAAGGTGAAACTCGACGAGTTTGGTGGATTATTGAAAAACAAGGCTCGACTAGTAGCTCGTGGATACAAACAATTATTGGGCATCGACTTTATGGAATCCTTTGCACCTGTTGCCCGTTTGGAAGCTATTAGACTATTGCTTACTTATGAGCCCATATGAATATGATTGTTTATCTAATGGATGTGAAGACGCCATTTCTCAATGATGAAATCAAGGAAGAGGTCTATGTTCAACAGCCAGATGGTTTTGTGAACTCTAAATACCCTAATCACGTGTACAAGCTTAAGAAGGCTCTCTATGGGTTGAAACAAGCTCCACGCGCGTGGTTTGATCTATTGTCACAATTCCTCATTACGCAAGGCTTCGCTAAAGGGAAGGTGGATCCCACGCTGTTCATTCAGAAACGAGGTAAAGATATGCTTATGATACAAATATATGTTGATGATATTATATTTGCTGCCTCGACCCAAATCTTATCGGATGAGTTTGGGACACTCATGTCTTCCAAGTTTAAGATGTAAATGATGGGCAAGGTATCATTTTTCTTAGGTCTTCATATATCTCAGAGTCCCATAGGCATCTTTATCAATCAATCCAAGTATGCCCTTGAATCGCTTAAGAAATATAAGATGGAATCTTGCGACCCCATGGATACTCCAATGGTGGAACGAACTAAGCTAGATGCAGATCCACATGGGATTGTCGCTGATCCGACACTTTATCGTGGAATGATCGGTACCCTTCTGTACATCTCAACTAGTCGACCCGACCTTCAGTTTGCTATATGTATGTGTGCTCGGTATCAAACTAGACCTACTGAGTTACACTTAGCTACTGTTAAACGGATCATTCAGTATATTAAAGGAACCATTAATCGGGGACTTTTGTATTCGAAGGACTCTTCGATTGCACTAATGGAATATGCAGATGTGGATCACACAGGTTGTGAAGATACAAGGCGTAGCACGAGTGGAATTTTGCAACTACTAGCAGACCGACTAATCAGTTGGGCATCTAAAAGGCAGAAAAGCGCTGAAATTTCAAGTACGGAGGCAAAATACATAGCTACGTCCGGTTGCTGTGCTCAAATTCTTTGGATGAGATCGCAGTTAACCGATTATGGTCTAGGTTTCAACAACTCCGATGTACTACGACAATAAAAGTGCAATTGCCTTATGTTGTAATAATGTTCAATTCTCCCGGTCGAAGCATATTGACATTCGCTACCACTTTATCAAGGAGCAAGTGGAAAATGGAGTGATCAAGCTTTACTTTGTCAGATCTGAGTATCAATTGGGCGGATATTTTCACGAAGGCTTTAGATCGCGCTCGAATGGAATTTTTGGCCGACAAGCTAGGTTTAAGAACATTCTCGCTCGAGACTCTAAAGGAATTGGCAGATGAAGCGAAAGAATAGTGGTGATAAACTATTCTCCATATCCTTGGTGATCATCTATATATATTATTTATATTTTTATCCTCAAAAGCAAAATACAAAAATATAAAACCATATAAAACCCATAAAATTGAAAAATTCAGAAAATCCAAAAATATATTTTCTTTATTTTTCAAAGGCATGTCTTTTGGGACGACAATATTTATGGCCTTAGAAATGTTGATTAATATTAACACGGTGCCATAAATAGAGTTCGTACAAAAGTTGTAAATATTTCATAAAACATGCCTATATGGCTTGTAGTTATTTCAGACTGCAACCTGTTTTTCATATTAAACTCAAGTATTTCTTATGAAAGCTTTGAAACGACAACGAGAATTAATTTTATCGGGTATGGTTTACTTTATAACCATGTAAGGAATTGTGTTTACGTTATAACATAATCTAACACGGATATATGTACGCATCAGTGCATTTATTTGTTAAAACAAGAGAAATCTTGTTTTTATGAAGTTATCATCTCGACAATCATAGCAATCTACAATTGGTATCTACATACTCGACGATGCGACTACTCAAACGACGACTACAGCTCTTTCAATAGAACACGGGTCAACAACTGAGGGGGAGCAATTGTCAAGCATTCAAAATCTCTGATGCCAAACGTGCCAAGTTCACAAATTGGTGTCAAGACAACAATACCAATCGTACATGTGGTGACAAGAGATGACTTCAGACGTGACGAGGCAACCAACATTTGCCGACAAGAACCATGTGATCTTATCATATGATGTTCTCATCAATCAGGTCCAACCTTGTCAATCTATTCTTATATGGTGAATATGTGACTATTTTACAAATCGATATCATATCTCACACATTGGTATCATGAAGATAAAATGGACTTGCATATTTCTTCCCAAAGCCTTTGTTATAACTTCATTAAATTAATTAATATCAAAAATATCGGTTGGGTTAATATTTTTAATATGGGGGAGAAAATGTGATTTAATATGGGAAATGATTAATCAAAAATGGTTTGACTTAACATGAGCTTATCCTAGGGAAATGATTAATTAAAAATGGTTTAACTTAACATGATAGCTCATCCCAACATGTGCGAAATGTTTTCGAATATCGTGGCATATGTTAAGGGGGAGCAAAAATGGATTTGCTATATCAAAATGGATTTCATGGTGATTTATACTTACCCTCAACCCATTTATTTCACGACGATGAAGATTGTGGAGACATAAGGATGGTAAGATAGGTTAAGTACAATGACTCCTCCAAAACTGGAGGAACCTTCCCATGGAAATTCCATAGCTAGAAATAGTAGTCCTTAGGAAAGATGGAGAAAGATTGTGAATGAATGCCGACCAAGTACTTACGTTAGCACTGGAACAATCACAACAAGGTGCTAGTTATGACGCATTGGTAAGCAAGGGGTTGAAGAATGAAAAACAATTGTAAAGATAAAGGGTCTAAAGAAAGAAGCCCTCCTTACAACCTTAGCCAGAAACCGGGTCAACACATATGCTATTGAGATCATTTTTAATGATGCTCTATATTGAAGTTATACATCATGGACCCAGTGATACAATGCACAACCATCCCAGCTAACTCAGATATCTCTCAAAAGGTACTTGTTTAATCACACGGAGATCAACACGTTAATTCTATCTATTTATTCACTCCTAATATATTGATATTGAAATCATAGCACTCCTCTCCAGCCTCCGATCACTAAAATCCAAAATGCACGATCGAGTCTAGAGCCATTTGAGATCATCAAATATCTCATTAGGACACACTTCCAGACTTCCTTGCTTCTTCACACACTGTGAAAAGTAAGAAAGATATCAAGAGTCCTACGCAAAATGTTTATGATCTTGCCTGAAAATCTGAGTAATACGCAAGTATTTACAATGAAGATAGAAATCATTCTTGAGCGAACATTACAAAGCTTATGGTAGGTGACTTGTGCCATTCTTTATGAATCAAACTTTTGATAACTGGAAAGCAACAGTGGTTTAATTCTTAACTGAATTTAAACACGTTCCTGGCCTCTATGCAATATCTTAGTGATCTTGCCAAAACACTCAGACTGACACCTTAGTGTTCACAGTGATGAGTGGAAATCCTTCAAGTGTTAACCTCAAACAACACTTGGTAGGTAAAGTGCAAGATTCTATATGAATCAAGCTCGTGACAACTGGAAAGCAACGACGGTTTAATTCTTTAATGAATCAAACTTGTTCCAGGAATTGAAATTGACGACTTCAGTCATGCGGATAATTTTATCCAAATGATTTACTCTTTACGTTCGCAGTCAGCTTTGGACGGTCGAGTAAAGAGAATGGGTTTACCCACGAAATCTTGTCACAAAGATTTTTAATTAAATCTACGTGCCACGAGTACGATATTTTATATCGTCCAATGGTCTTCACCGACTGGAGGTATAATGCTACCGAATTAGAATGAAATGTTCAAAGCCATTTCGTTCGTGTCTACTTATTTTACTACATTTTAAGACGGTGGCATTGCAGAATCTGAGAAGAAGTCATCCCCGCATGCTTATACTTAATGCACTTAACACTTCATCTAATTCAAGAAAGCCTAAAAGTCAAGTCTTCCGCTGTATCAAACTCTGAAGCTTTCAAGAATTATGAAGGTATAATTATGTGGGACATGAAGTGACGAAGGGGCGAATATCACAAGTAATGATGCACAAGATCAAGGCAAGAGATTAATGCTCAAGATTGTTATCAAAGATCACATCAACATGCTCACCAGAAAAATAAAAAGAAAAGTAAGACGAATACTACGAGCTCAAGACAAGCATAGAATGCTAGGTTTATTTTATTATTATAACTTGGGTAACGCCCTTGTTTGGAGTGACCTCCTTTAGAGGGAGATTTATGGAAATACGTTTTACGTATTAGAAAGGATCGGTCACTCCAACAATAGACTAAATGATAGCCCGTAGTCTAGTATTATTAAGTTAAGTAAACAAGGCCATGCCTAACCCATGGAATGTATGAGGCCGGCGACCCATTGTGTAAGCCCAAGCCCATCACAAGGCTTGGGTATATAAACCCTCTCCTTAGTTGGAGAGGGTGTGGTTCACTTTCATTTTACATATAGTAAAGTGTATTTATTCATACTTTCTCTCTCTAAGTGTGTGTGTGTGTTCTCACCATCTTTATATCTCTTTCTCTTTCTAGTTTAAGCATAGATTTACAATATCATATAATGTACAAAATAATTTATACTAAGTGTATCATACCTTATAGAGTCAATCCTGTTTTGTATCTCGTTTTGGGAGTCATAAATATAAAGCTGCGAAAACATCGGAGGTTTTCCTTCTTCAGGCAGTAAAGTACCCATTCTATGGTAGTTTTCACCCTGTATCCTGTAACAGTATGGACCACGTCCATCGGTAACAGACATGTCTTGTTTTGCACCAATAGATGTGAATGCAAACATTGAATTATATCGTCTGATATTATCAGTGAAATGGCTGCTCTTTTGGTGATCTCCGTTAATAAGTTCCATCAACAGTTCTGGAGTTTTTTCTACATCGTTTGTTAGTATTACTTTTCCTCTGCCACAACAATGTGAAAATGAATCTGTATTTCAATGTGTATTTCCTATCATATTTTCAGCGTGCCATAATAGTGCATCACATGACGTGCATCTGTAAATTAGATCCCCATGGTCAAAGTATTCTATAATTATAATAATTTAAGTTAATTTATAAGTATAAGAATAACTGATTTTTTAGATATACATATTATTGTTTTGTTTATGGTTTTTTATGTTGTCTTGAATAGCTAAATTTTTATTCAAAGTTTATACCGTTTGATATTCCAACAAATGAGATGTTTCCTATTTTTTGGTCTTTCATCCTTTCTGATTTGCGAGTAGGAGGCTCGGTATCTGTTACATTTAGACATGTTTAGAGAATTGTAGATACAGATTTACATATAGATAAATAATTATTGATGGTATTTTTCATACATATTTTATTTTGGTTTTTGGAGGACGTCCTGGTCTTCGAATTGCTATGTCTGTTATGTCTGGTATTCCACTTGTTGAACCTTGTTTGGCATTTTTTTGGTAGTACGAAGATAAGTGAATCATAAAAGTTATATAAATCATAAATGTGGACATATTTTTATTGAAGAAAATATAAAAGTATAACTTTACTTGCTTCTATTGGAGGTCGTCCTTTACGGGGAGGTAGTTGTCCCTCAGTTATGGCTGTTACACACAAAACAACAATGCTGTTATTATTTAATTTTTGGTTTTTTAGGCAATAGTTTTGTATTATAAGTTTTGTATTTGTCTTATGTGTTTTGTTTTGGATCTTTGGAGGGTGACCTCTCACTCGAAGTGATATGTCTGACATTGCACTTGGTGTACCTTATTTTGTAGTTTTGTAATATTTGAATGATTCAATTATAACGAAAAATAGTTAAATATTATGATAAAATGACACATAATATAATCAGTTGATTAAATCGATTAGCTTACTTGTTTGTGTCAAAGTCTCTATACGTCTTTTTTTCCTTGCTTCATTATTCACTTCCAATTGTTGATGTTTTCCTGTGTAATGATGAGATTTGTTAATAAACAAAAATATTATAATTAATATAGAACACAAGAGAAGAAACAAAAGTTATGTTTATAATGTAGAAGAACTTAGATGAATTTAGTACCTGATGGTATGGAATTCATTTTCTTGCTCTGTGTTTGATTTTCTTTTTTGTCTTTGTGATTTATTCCTTTTGAATTTGTTTTTTTTCTTATAAATAAATGATGATGATTGTTTTTAGACAAGATGTTTATTATAAATAAATGATGATTTCTGTATTTAGGATAAAATTTGAATATATATTTTAAAAACTTGGAAGATAAACATTATGTACTTTTTAATTTAAATTATGTTATTAATATATATCAATCTAAACCGTACATGTGTGTATAATGTTTTTGAATATATTTTATTGTGTTTAAACATGTAGTTTGTAATATTTTACTGATTCTAAAAGTTGATGCTTGTTTGGTTAGTTCTATTGATGGATTAGTTAAACTTAGTTGTAGCTAAACTCATAATGTGTGTTTGTTGAATATACAAAACAATAGTTTACCTAATATGGGTTGTTGATTGTAGGAAACAAAACATATAATGTACTACTTTTTGTGTTTAAATATTTAGTTTTTAATTTTTAACTGATTTTATTTTTCTAGGTTTGTTTTGTTAGCTTTAATAATGGATTTAGTTAAAGTCACTTGTAGTTTAATTCATTTTGTTGGTCGGGTAAATAGACAAAACAATGTTTTTGCTCATTTGGGTTATTGACTATAGGACACATAAGCATATTGTTTGCCATTGGATATTTGGATGGGAAAACATAGCAAGGTTCTTTTTCTGATTTCCTTAATATTACATGGTATATAGTCTGAATTTTAGTTTTCTAATAAACACTTACATATCTAATACTGCATATCTATATTCTAGTTAAGTAACATGATGAATGTGTTATGGTTGAACCTGACAAAATAATTATAAACTTTGTACCTATTACAGAAAAATCAAAATACAACATCTAATTGAATCACCATATTAAAACAACAATTTTATTAAATATAAAAAAAATGTAAATTTGTATAATGAAAAAACTTAAATCATCAAAAGTATCAAAAGTGCGTAGAAGATCCCTAAAATATTAAGACCAAAAGATAATATTCTTTAATAAATATTTTCAACTATTTAAAGTCATCGTTACTGTCTATGGAATAATACTCTGTAGAGTTGTCATCAATAAAACTATTTTTTCATCTTCATCGGATACGGATCTGACACTGTACATGTCGGAATCGTATAAATCTTCTCCACTCTCATCATCAAATAGACCGTCATTGTTATGCATATCATCTGTATGTTTCTCATTTTGGTTTGTATTAAACCATTACTCCTCCTTAATTAATGTATTATGGTCGTTAAATTCTTCATATGTATCTTCGTCAATGATAGTTTGTTTTTGTTGTTTGTCTTGTCCTTTCTTTCGTTTTCATTTAAAAATAAAATGTTCGTCATCCTCAGACTCCTGCATGTTTAAGTGTTAAAAATTAAAATAAATAGTATGTTATATTATAATAGTTTATTAAAATATTAAAACTATTGATGGTTTGTAAGTTATTACCATTAGTTCTTCCTTTTGTTTCGTCTCATCATGTGATGTGAGCACATCACTAACGATGTTGTTTATGCACTTCCCATTTTTTGTCAACCAACGACGTTTGTTTGTGACAGGTAGGGTTGAATGCAATGAGAGTTTGTTTTTGTTGGTCTCGTTGTTTGAATAGTTTGTTTCTTGATCTTGTAAAAACAATATGTTCTTTGACCTCAGATTCTTGCATGTTTAAGTGGTTCTAAGTAAGTAGAGAATTATGTTATTATATTTAAGTGTTTTAAAAAAATGAAGTTCAGTAATTTACTACCATTGTTCTTTCCTTTTTTTCTGTCAAAAGCTTGTTTTTTAGCATCTGGTTTGAGGATCTTGTCATCATCCGATAAAGTATCATCAATAAGAATGATTTCTATATCTTTTTTGAATCCTGTTTCCTGCATTTTAATTGGGAAAAAATTAATTCATGATTATGTTTTATGTAAAATTAGTTTATAAATAAATAAATATTAGTAATGGTTAGAAAGTTAATACCATTCCTTGTTTGTTTTTCTTTGATTCAACATTTTTTGGCCAAATGTTTCCTTCTTCTCATTATTTGATGAGATAACATTTATTGAGGAGAGTTGCTTTAACACCCCCAATTTACATTGCGCGGCGGAAATACACAATTGGGTGCTAAACACAAGCATCATCGCACAAGGAATATTGAACGACTAAAAAGAGAGACGTTTACTGATGTATCGTTGATAGTATATGTGATTTTTTTGATATTACGTTATAGGGTAAATTAGAAAATTACCTTTAGGAAAAAATAATAGACTAATAATACCAATGACGAATTCAATTAAACACGTGAATGAGTCGAGTTCGTTGTACACGAAGATCTTATGAATTTGAGACGTTTCGTTTTGATTTGGACAATCGATTTGAATTGATTTTCGGTTTTTAAACTACAAGTTAAATCAACAAATTTTAAGCTATTTAAAATAAACCTAAAGTGCATGAATCGTTAACCCCGCCTATTTAAAATTCTACAAACAATTAATTATTAAAAAAAATAACACTATTTAAAAACTAAACTAATTAAAAATCTTTAAAAATTAGTCTATAAAAAAATATAACTTTTCATCTATTAAAAATCTAATTAAGTTTTTAAAAACTAATTTAAATTACTTTATTAGAATTACTTAAAAAAAATCTAGTTTTAAAGACTATTTTAAAAATCTAGAAATTAACTAATTAAACTTTTAAATAAAAACTTTATTTTACCTAAATTTACTCTAACAAAAATATTTATTAAAGATTTATATAAAAAAACGGATTAAAAGTAATTAAAGTTAGTAAGTAAAGAATTCTGCCAAACTTTAACTAATCTATATTAACTGAGTTTACTGTAATAAAAATCAAAGGAGCACTTGGCTCAACCGGTTAACACACTGGGCATACAAAGTGGAGGTCTCGAGTTCGAAACCCATGGGAGACAATCTTTTTGTATTTATTACTTTTTGACAGTTGAAATAACTGGTGTCTTAGGAAAGACTTGTGTAAGCTTATTAGCTTATTTACTGTTAGGAAACAGCTTTTTGGACTTATCAGATAATTGACACTGATAAGCTGAATTTACTGAACAATTAAAATAACAAGAACATTAAAGCAATAATACACTAAGAATAATCCAGTAACAAATTAGCAACAAGAAAACGATTCAGAAATCAGCTTTAACTAAAAATCAGATAGGACTTCCATAGCGGCAAATCAAAAGTAATTTCTAAAATTAAAACTTATAATAATCATTCTAGATTTAACTCAAAAATGTAACAGTGAAAACTTAAGCAGTATTCTCAACTTTAATATCCAAATAAATCAAGATAAATCAGATAAACTCAGGAAGTAACATTAAATTTGTTCAAAATAAACATATAAATCTTGTTGAATATTCAGCAACTTACAATCTAAACTTACCTATATCATTTAACAGATTCATAGCAATCATACATTATAACCAGTTAATCTCGAAACTTTCAGAATCAAAAGCTAAAAATAAGCTAAACAAAATCCCCAGCTTTAAATTTAACCAAAAATACCCTACTCTTACTCGCTAAACAGATTAATCAAACACATTTAAACAGTACTAATAAAATGACTAAACAGAATCATGTATATCGTTTACAGATTAAAAACATTTTTTTAGAATCAAGAACAATCACAATTAAACCTTAATATAAGCAAAAACAAATTACTAACATCTTATAAATCCAAATCATTCAAACAGTTTAATTAAATAACATCACAAATCAAACGACATATACTCAGCATCACATATAATCAAAGAAACAGATCTAATTTAGCTTATAACATAAAACATAAAATGAAAAGAGTTTAGTACCTTAAGTCGAACCCATTGGGAAGTAGGTCAGTGCTGTGCTGCCTATGAACCATAACTCGAACCACCATGATCATCAAACTTCACCAACACGAACCACCATTTTTTTGTGAATATTTTCCAGTAGGGAAAATATTATATCCAGTTTTTACTTACATTATTAAACTTAAACTATCAATTAGTTTAAATCTAACATCTCAATTGTTATCATGTAAAACAGTAAATAAAATTTATTCATAAAAACTTAAAATAGTAATAGAACGAGACACTTTTGTGAAGAATTAAACTGATCTTTTATTAATCTTCAAAATGAATTACAAGATTTAAAGAAAAATACAAGAACTAATTCTACAACTATTTTGACAGAATAACAATAAAAGTAAAGAAAGGCTGATGAAATACAAGATAAACGGGGGTTTTTATAGCCTCCCCATGGCTGTTGATGATGCGCATATTCGGATCTTCCATGGAATATTCCTCTTTAATTTGAGCCTTTGATCTTCACTTTTCTTCTCTCTATTTAATCTGATGGTTGATATGATACAATCTAGCACACGGATTGCCAACGTGGCATCCGTGTGCTAGTTGTGTTTCTTTCTTGGCCTGTGACTGGTGGAGATGGAATGATGAGCTGTTGAAACCAATGATAGGATGCCACGTTTCCATGCCTCTCCATACCCTCTCTTCCTTAAACCATGGGGGTATTATTTCTTTTTATGTGAATTAATCAAAATAATAAGAACCCCCATGTAAAACTGATTAATTATTTGGCTAGGGTTTTATGAACAGTAACTAATAGTTACTGGTTATTTTGTGAAGGTGAGATGGGGAAGATGAGTGGTGAGATAAACTCACATAGAAACTATCGAAGATTTAATATATGAGAGAAAGTGGGTGAACAAATGGGTGGATAAGAGTTGTGAATGGAACGGTTGTTTGTTTATTTAATGGGAGTGAATGGGTAAACGTGTAAGTGGGGTGTAACGTGTTTTATACACGTTTGACTGATAACAAGTTAAATAACTTCTCAAAATAGCAAACCCTAAGGCCCAAAATTAACCTCATTCGTTCCTTATGCCATGGTGTTGGGATTTTGTCCCAATAAAAAACAAACGTCTCATCCATTGTATAAATTGATCCATTTGGGCCGTGAGTTATCATGGGCTTTATTTGTTAAAACATGTACTCATTATCCCATAAATGGGCCTTCAAGCCCATTAAGCAGCCGTGGGTCCCACTTGGCCCATTAACTTATTTAAATATTAAATCCTCTAAATCAAGCTCGATTTTGGCTTCCTCGATCTTTTTCATCAATCTCGTGTCGGTTTTCGTGAACTTGGTACCTACACACATTCAAACAAGAAACAAGCATATACAAGGCATTTTTGATACATTTCATGCAATTTTTCATTGTTATTTGATACAAAGGATATGAGTATTTATACTCATATCAAATTCCCCCATGCTAAGCAATTGCCGTGTCCTCACGCAATGATAAAATAAAACTATAGTTACACCATTATTCAACTTTTGACATTTTATTTTGCAAAGACATAATATAATTTTAAGGATCATAAAACTTAAATAGATTCATCGTCCTCGACTTTTCACTTTTCCATGCCAAGTGCAAAAACAAGATCATTGTTATTATAAGTTGGTAGACTAACACGAACTCATGTGGGCTAATTAATCACTTAGACTCCCTTATTCCTAGGTGTATCTCTTATATTTTATTGTTGTCTTGAATGATCACGAAGATACATTGTTGACTTATTTTGATAATTTATTAAGCCGAAAATAAAGTGAACGATTTAATCAATAGTTAGCTAAAGGACAAAATCTTTTAAAACTGCTTCTCGGGACTTCATAAAGTTCATATCTTAGCATAACTTGCTTCGCGATTTGAGACCTTTCTCGGACCGATATTTGGCAGCGACTTTATACTTCCAACCTTGAGAGACGTTCATGAAATAATGGTCTTCTCTTCATATAGGATTTTCTTCACTTGAAGTTTTGAGAGATTCATACTTGGACCACGACTTCTTCATTTTTCTCCAATCTTTATTTGGGATGTTGATTACAATGATCCGCCTCCTTTTTGGACTTGGCTTCATTTATCCTCATACCTTATTATGGTCTTTTTGGATAGACTTCTCCATGACTTTTGGGGAGTATTTTGCTTTTCGTCGTGTGTCTCGATCCTTCATATTGATTTTTGATAAATGATTCTTCACATCACTTGAGATCTTTAGCAATAAAACATAGCCCTCATGTCTTGTTAGGACCTTTTTGGACTTGCCAATCTTCGCATCCCGCTTCAATAAGTTATGCCTTGTCTATGAACTCTAATCCATACCGAGCAACTTTTAAACGATCTTGGGCTAGAAGCTAAGTAACTTTTTAAATCGTTCAACCTTATTTATTGCAATTAAATTTATTAACAAGCGTAGGGAGAATAGGCTTATAATTAACTCACATAAATTCCCGAAAGAATACCAAACTTATAATTGGCTCTATCATCTCTTGTTCTCCATATTGTAAAATTTCAAAAATGTGAAATCAATGGATACTTAGCCTATTAAATCAAAGTTTTGGGTTTTCAAGTCATCTATAGGACCTTGCATCTTCTTATACTTTTTCAAGGTTTAGAATTTGCGTTTTAAAGTTCCCTTGATAGACGAATTTCTAGGATCAATTATAGGAGCTTGCGAAAAGTTCTTGTTCTTAACTCGTATGAATTAAGACTTTCGCGTTTTAAAGCTCCCTACATAATAGCCTAGCAAAACTTAATTCAAATACGTTAAGGAAAAGCTAAGGTTAAAAACCGAGTCGAGTCAAAAACTATTCTTATTGAAAGCCTACAATCGTGTCAAAAACACTTATTTGTTTAAAAATAACACAGAAAATTTAAAATTTTATTGAAAAATGAGAAAAAAAATACGTTTGGACACGACAAAAGCAATTGCAAGCGATTATATCGATTGACTCCCCCATGCTAAAACCAAACATTGTCCTCAATGTTTCTTAGCTCAAGAGTAACACCCCCTTGCTAAGACACGAAGAGTCTAATGCAAATTCCTAGCATGGAAAGAGCACGCAAATCTATAAGCCGTTTATTAATTATGCCTCAAGAAAAACGTTAGTCGATAAAAATTAATGGTAAGAAAGTGTGACCCTTTTTGGCATTCAAAGAATGGAAGATCAAGTGGACCGGCAAAAAAAACCGAACACGAGAGTCTTCAAATAGTAGGGTCATACCTAAGATCACAACACAACAAATCACGAACACGAGCTTGAAAGATCAAGCCTTATTAGGTGTTAGAAAATAGAAAGAAGATAGAATGAACTCGTTTTTGTTCACCAAGTCATGAGCTCGACTCGATCCCCGCATTCATTGGTCCTTAGGGAAAGTAGTGAAAATCGGCATATTAGGATAAAATCCAACATAAAGCGCGATGCCGGGGTCAAAGATCTCATCCTCGTTGTCGGATGACAAACGAAAGGATAAAACTCCAACACTAATCTCCAAAAAGAGATAGTAGTCACAACTAATGGTATGGATATAGCATGCTCCCCCAGATAAACTCGCACCAAGATGATTAAAAAGTCTTTCAATTATTGCATCGGTGAAAGGCCGAGATTTCCCTAAATCAACGATCCCGGGGTTGAATACCTCGTCCTCGGTGGAGAAAGGAATAGACAACAAGGTGTCGTCCCCCATGCTAATCCTAAGTCATATGAAGCACATGGTAATGGTGGTACAAAAGTCTCAACACTAGTGGTTTCAACTTGCATGACTTTGTTGACCTTATCACTCTTATGAATGTGAATAAAAGGGTCATGGTACTCAAAACGAGTCGCATGGAAAACCCGCACATTAAGATCAAAGCGAGTGGGAAGGATAATAGGAGCAAAAGTAATTTCTCCCTTCGGGTCAACATTGTCATCATCATAAATCGGGTGATCAAACCAAGTATCTTTATCACCGTCATTAGACTCTTCCTCAAATTCCGAAGGAATGTCTATGGAAAGTAACTTATCAAACTCCCTAATGAAAAGATCATCATCACAAAGGTTGTGAGATGTAGGAGGTATGATGTTCTCAAAATCCTCTTGAAACAATGGATTATTGCTCAATGAAACTTCAAAGAGAGGATTTGAGAAAGTCACTAAAGTGTCATCATTCTCATTAGAAGGGAATTCATCGGAGAATTCCTCGAGAATGGTAGGTAAAACACAAGAATCACGCTCGATCTCGAGATCGGAAACGTCTTCACTTCCCCGTGGAAGTGGATCAACAAGTTCATCGGCAAACTTATCGAATGAATAATCACTAACCTCACTAGGTGTGAAGTTAGGAATCAAAGGCTCTTTAATGGAAGATTGTGCCTTAGGAACATCAACATGATCCTTAGAAGAGAGTGAAAATGAGTCCATTTTTAAAGATTGTTCAATTAAAGCAATATCACTCTCGGGATCAAAATTCTCACTAATAAACTCACTAGCATCAAATGGCTCACTCAAGTAATCATCAATTTGTTTTTCAATCTTAGAACTTTCATCCTCGTGTGGATTGAGTGGAGATGAGGAAACATTACAACATGATTCAACAAAATTAGGTTTATCAAGTTCAACACTTTCCAATTTCTTAGAAACCAATCTTTGAATTTTTTCCGGTTTGAAAATCATATGTTTATCCCCATACCTTATTTTAATCTCCTTTTCCCTCATATCAACTAAAACACCGGCCGTACACAAAAATGGTCGTCCTAAAATTATAGGCACACGAGGATTTGGCTCATAATCAATGATAGCAAAATCGGCAAGGTAAATGAACTCCCCCACTTTAACAATGACATTTTCCGCTATACCAACCGGATGTGTGGTAGTACCATTAGCGAGCTCAATTATCATTCGAGTAGGCCTAAGTGGTTCATAATCAATGGTTTTCCAAAGGGCTAGGGGCATAACGTTAATACTAGCTCCTAGATCGGCTAGAGCTTTGTATTCACCAAGCTCATCAACAACACAAGGTATCAAGAATTGACCCGGATCTTCATATTTCTTAGGAATGAAATCAAAGAAATCCGAAGTACTAATCACATTCAAAGTAGCCTAGGTGACTTTAAGAAAACTTTTCTTAGGTGGAACATAAATTTTCTCGATCACTCTTTCCACATTATCATCATCATAAACGGTTATGGCCTTAAACTCTCCCCTCGGGTTAGGAATGGTATTACTAGGTAAGCAACCCGAAGAAGTAGATGGTTTAGACATAAATCCCTCAAACATCGAAAGCAATTTATTTTGACCTTGTTCCAAATTTTGTTGCATACGATTTTGGTTTTGCTCTAGCCTTTGTTGATTAAGCTCAATCTTGTTATTTTGCCCTTTAATCGTATTTTGAAAATCAAGTTTCAAAGTATTAATTTGCCCTTGAATGTTATTTTGAAAAGCTTTTAAATTTGCCTCATTTCACTTGATGTAACTTGACAAATCATTTTGATTATTCCCTTGAAAACCTTGATTGTTTTGATTAGCATTAAAACCATTTCCTTGATTAAAATTCCCTTGGTTACCACGGTTAAAATTATTCCCATTGTTTCCATTGTTGTACTTATTTTGAACCGGTGGAAAACCCGGTGGAGCAACATGATTTTGACGAGGAACTTGACCGTTGGAGCCATAAGTTCCCGTCGCGGCAAAGGCATTAGCTTGATCAAACCCCGCGTTTAAACAAGCATAATTAGGATGTGCTCCACCACATGATACACAAACATTCTCAATCATATTAATCGTTCCATGAGGATTCTTCCTAATCTCACTCAACAAAGTCGCAAATCCACTATCAATCTTAGAGTCCAATCTAGCAATCTCGTGATTAGATGAATTCACATTGAAAACAACCGGTGTGTTTCGTGAATATTGTGCTCTAGATTTATCCTCAATTATTCTCCACGCATCTCTCGGAGTTTTTCTTAAAAGATTACCACCCGCGGCGGCATTTAAAGAATCTTGTTCAATCATATTTAGCCCATTATAGAAAGTATTAATTTGATGCAATTCCGAGAAACCGTGGTGTGGACATTGTCTCAACAAATCTTTAAATCTTTCCCATGCAACCCCAAACGATTCATGCACTTTTTGTTCAAATCTAGTGATCTCATTCTTAAAGTGTGTTGTCTTAGAAGGTGGAAAGAAATAATTCATAAACTTTGACACTAAATCATCCCAAGTTAAGATCGAACCCGGTGGTTCTTTCTCATACCAAAGCTTAGCATTACCCTCGAGCGAGTACAGAAAAAGCATGAGCTTAATCACGTCATTCGGTACATCTCTAAACTTGAGAGTCGAGGTAATTCGATTAAAATTCCGAATGTGAGAATGCGGACTATCGATCTCATTGCCACGAAATTGGTCGGCACGAATGAGCGATACAAGATCCGTCTTAATCTCAAAATGATCCGCCAAAATAGCCGGCACAACGATTGCTTCCCCATACCCTTCGGTGGGTGCACGGAGCAATTCCTCCATTGTTCGGTTATCGGCAATCTCTACAACAATAGGTGGAAGCTCGGGTTCCACTATTCGTTGTTGACGATTTCTATTTCTACGAGGAATATTTTCAAGCCTATTAAAATCAATCACAAGACGAGAAGAACGTAATTGCATACTCTACAAAGACGAGAATTTAGAGGATTGAAGAAAAGAAATTAGATAAGAAGAAGATTATTTTTGGTATTTTATTTGGTATTGCTCAATCAATAATGATCGATAAAAAACAAGGAATAAGGATAACTACTATGGAAGTAAATTACCCTTGGTCGACTTTGAAACGATAGGTGAAAACCTAAACGTCTCGAGGTTCAATAAGTAAACAACAAAAAATAAGATTTATTACTACTTGAGTCGGCAAACCAATAATAGGTTGTCCCTCTCAATATACGCACAAGCAAGCGGGGAAACGAGGTGGCACAAAGCACTTAAAAACCTTTTTCCTTAGACGGCCTTTTATAGCACGTCGCCTAATACCCACCTTATAGTTTGTATAAATCGATTTCAAACTTCTTATTAGTATTTATCTATTTTGCCTTTTATTTTTGTTTTGGATTCGACTACAATAGCTAGGTGATGAAATCCCAACTAAGGCTTATTTGAAAGATATGTAAAATTATTGTTCTATGTAATACAATATATTATTCACAAAAAACGAGAAAAACGATACATACTATATAATAGAAAAATAACAAAACTTTCCAAGGACGGAAAGGGTCTTCAAATCCACGATCAACAAATCTCCACAAAGACGAATCTTACACAAGATCCCCGGCAGCGGCGCCAAAATTTTTGAGGTATCGTTGATAGTATATGTGATTTATTTGATATTACGTTATAGGGTAAATTAGAAAATTACCTTTAGGAAAAAGTAATAGACTAATAATACCAATGACGAATTCAATTAAACACGTGAATGAGTCGAGTTCGTTGTACACGAAGATCTTATGAATTTGAGAAGTTTCGTTTTGCTTTGGACAATCGATTTGAATTGATTTTCGATTTTTAAACTACAAATTAAATCTACAAATTTTAAGCTATTTAAAATAAACCTAATGTGCATGAATCGTTAACCCCGCCTATTTAAAATTCTACAAACAATTAATTATTAAAAAAGTAACACTATTTAAAAATTAAACTAATTGAAAATCTTTAAAAATTAATCTATAAAAAAAATATAACTTTTAATCTATTAAAAATCTAATTAAGTTTTTAAAAACTAATTTAAATTACTTTATTAGAATTACTTAAAAACAAATCTACTTTTAAAGACTATTTTAAAAATCTAGAAATTAACTAATTAAACTTTTAAATAAAAACATTATTTTACCTAAATTTACTCTAAAAAAATATTTATTAAAGATTTATATAAAAAACGGATTAAAGATCATAGACAACGCATAAAAATCGCGGAAGACTCAATACAGCGGAAGACTCGTTGGTGTTACGGGATAGCACATTACTCACATCATAGACAACGCATAAAAATCGCGTCGTTTAATAATAAATCATTTCCATTCATAAATATCAAAGTTACATAGGTCCCAAGTCATATTATTTCATACAAAGTTTTACAAAGTATTTGAATGGGAAATATTGTTTAAGTGCGGGCCATGAATTCTTGTCGTCTTCCCGAGAATTACCTTCAAGTACCTGAGATAAAACATGTTAAAAGAAAAGGTCCGATAACGCCGAGTGAATTCATAGAGTTTAATAAAATCCATCAATATAATATTAGTATAAAATTATTATTGAAAATCATTTCGTACAAATCATTTTAATAGGCCATAAAATAGCCAAAGTCGTTTTATACAAATCCTTATCGAAAATCATAATATAGGCATTTGCCTTAAAAATCATTATACGAGCCAATGTCGTAAAAACATCATACAATACGTCTTATAACATTGTATGAAACTAAAAACCGTTATATGAATATGGTTATAAAAACCAAAACATGAACATAATATCAATAGTATGACCCTGTATTGCTAGTCAGGAAATACATCGTAATTCGGAGCGTCTATTAGTATTTCGTTAATTTTTGGATTATTATAAGCCGCATGACATTGTTACCTTACTAAACCAACAACGGGTAGCTAACCCGATACCAATTTTGCCCATCTAAAGTAGCGTGTCGTCACAAAGGTCACACTATGGAAATCTTCTCAAACATAAATTCGCTTACCAATCAATGTGGCACGACGGGGATCAACCGTCAAGGCGCGAACTGGGGTGATCGTCCCCAAATAGTACTGTTAAATACATAAGCGTCTACCAGATCCCGGTAGTTCACAATTCATGCTAATGGGACTTTTAGTGACATAACCTAACTTTAATAATCCATTTAATTTCATCTATCGGGTCCTTTAATCATTTATTGGGTCATACAATCGGGTCATTCAATCATTCGGGTCCAAAATCAATAAACAAACAATCGGGACAAATAGTGTCCTATTTAATAAAAACTAACATTTTATCTCCCTCGCGGGTTTATAAAACATTTCATAAAAACATTTAAAAGACTGCGAGGCTATGAACTCACGTTGATGTGGGAAGGCGGGTTATCGGCAATTCGGACGTACGGTGCGTGCTTCAATCACGGAAACCTAGACAAATAATACTTGTCTTAGACTCTTGTCCAATGACTTTATAAAAACAAAAATTATGTATACATATGATGATTATATATATATGATGATCAAGTGGGTTTACATATCCTCATTTACTCATTTTTGTGTTATGTGTCGATAACTTTTATACTAGTTTTCTCGTTTTACCTATTTACGTGTTTTAGGTTCAATAAGTCTATTATAAGTTCTTAACTTGTATTAATCCTTGTTATACTTATATTATCAGTATCTACACTTTACAAGTTGGGCCTAAATGGGTTAAGCCCAATAATAAGTTTATAAGCGTTTTAATCCATTTTTGTTGTATTATTAGTCCAATAATGTTAATTTAGTCCGTTAACGTCCGTATGTCCTATAGTTCGGGTCTTATCGGTTTTTACTTGTTATACTTGTTTATATATCAGTATATAAGTTTTATAAAGTTTACATTAGACGGGTCCAACCATCTAAGTTTTATTTAACAAAAACGTTAATTTTACGGTATTAGCCGAAAAAGTCGTAAAAATCATGTTTTATAGTTTTATAACTTATAAGTATTATTCCACTACCATTTTTATAATTTATACACTTATTTAACCTTTTACATATTCATATAAATAAAATCCATAAGTTAGTGGGTTTTAACTTTACATTTTATACAATATAATTTTGAGTGCTTATATAATAGTATTATACTTTAATTTCCAAAATCTGATTTTTATCTTCACTTTCACAAAAACTGCCATATCTAGAGTTATATATGGAAATAGAAGCTCAAATTTTTATCACATAAACTACATGATATGTGCTACATTTAACTCTTCAATAGCTACTGTTGAATCATCTTCTAAATATTTTCTAAAAATCGTCCAAAACAGTGAACTCAGATTTGTATCTTAAACTTGTTTTGATCATATCTCACTCATTACAATGATTCCATTGCATGGCCAACTCTCACATGTGTACAAGACTCATAGCTTACTGTATATCAATTCTACTTCATCATTTTATCAGTTCATAACATGTTTCTTAACTGTTTTATACAGCCAACATTTTTAAGCAAGATTTTAGACTTGTTCTTTATAGTTTTTCACCTTTTTAATCATGTTTATCAACACCAAATCCCCACATAACATTTTTATCATCATATAATCATCATATACATATACAATAGGAAATAAAATACATGTTTACATAATCAAAATAACAAGAAGATGAGGAGGACAATCTTTATACCACCATGATGATGTAGGTTGTGATCAAAACATGAATTTTGATGGAGAAACTTGTGCATAGCCATCTTCAAAACCACCATTCTTCATGAACACCTTGTGGAAAATCAGCCCTAATACTCCATGGAAACACCTCCTTGGATGTTATAATCACCATCAATCTTCATCTCTTTTGAAGGAGATTAACATATGTAAGTTATAACAATAGTTTGTGGTTAAATTTGGATCAAATGAGGTGTGAATGGGGAGTATGGGACGAAATCAATGGAGGAGGAAGAGAGAAAATGTGGTTGTTTGCATGTGTGGGAAATTAGTGTGTGGTTTTGGCTAGTGGTTTAGCTAGTTAGTGGAAAGTATAGCTTACATTGTAAGCTAACTAGACAAGTATAAGTGTATTGTTTACACTTTGACACCTCAAAGGGTGTTGTGTAGCTTGCTTGGGCCAGTTTTGATGGGGGTGGGGCAAGTGTCCCACTTGTCTCATCCCCATTTATTTACGGGTACTCCTCGATTCTAGTTTCCTCGATTTGCGTGCCCTCGGGTCGTTTTACGAAAAACGTTTTTATAAATTATGAATCAACGTCACAAAACGAATCCAATAAAAATTGTTTCATCAAAAACGGAGTTCGAAAACGTAAATACGTAATCCTAAGGTTTCCGGTTTAGTCGTAAAGGACGTTAAAATAAAATCGTAAGTCCTAATCTCTTCTCGTAAATTTGTGAGTTTATGAACCAACACAAATTTAAAACTCAAAAATAATATTCACGAATAAATTTCTTTTCTGAAATGTCGAACTGTCACCAAAAACGGTGTTTGTAAACGTAAGCACGTAACGTTGAATCCTCCGGTTTAGACGTAGTCGATGCTACTTCAAGAAGTAAATCCAAATTTCTTCCCAAAAATAAGTGAGTTCATAAAATAATATTTTCAAATAAATATTGAGAATAAAATATCAATCGTAAATTGACGGATTGTCACAGCATTTACCCCTAAACAGGATCTTTGTCCTCAAAGATCATCTTACTACTCACTTATTATTGAGTTAAAGCCATGTGGGTATTTCCTCCATACTCGGTCTTTTCTCACAAGTGTAATCCATTACAATACGCGAGTTTCATCAAACATAACTACGGGAATAAGATCAGGCTTAATGTTGACTTACTTTCTCTATCCATGATGTTCACGGGTTTCTGATGAATGCAATTTTTCGCCGATCTAAGCTCTACTAAGAATAATCAGAATTTCACTTGATAGATATCCCATCATGTTCGATTTACGAAACATAATTCACGCGGTTCTTGAAGTCCTAGGGTAGATCCAGCTTATATGCCTTTCAATCCCAACTTTTACATCATCTCAATGGTCCCATACAATGGGGACTTATATCCCATGATTTGTCAGATCATGAATTCATTTTTCCAAGGTTAAAAATTATGGCATAAATTCGCTACCCATTTGGCACTTCAAGATCTACATTTCACATTCACATAACCTCTTGCCCACTACCGGCTGTCAATAATAAGATCCTAATTTCAATAATCAGTTCAGATCTCGCGGGTCGGGTATTTTGCAAGGATAGGTTCGCCATCATAGGAAACCTTAAACCTAAGAGACATGTCCAACTCACAGTGGGTGTATGTCGGGTGTCTTTATCTCAACTCCTGCTTACAGATGCTCTAATATAGATCCTAACAAGATTAGATCTCGATCCTAATACGATGATTATCAATGATAATCTTTCCAAAGGAAAATGATTATACGGTCTATTACCAAAGGTCATTCATTCAAACATAAAACAGCACTTATATTACTTTGTATCGTTACTTTACCTCGTTCCTTCGATTGGGGTGGTACATAGTACTCTCATCAAGGTTTGTTCACAATGACTTCTAAGCAAATCTCTAGAAATTCGATGCGAAGCGAGGATCTTGATAAAGATGTTCGATACAGGCACACTATGTTTACATAACTCTTTTTCATTTATCATTAACGGGAATGATATTAGCAGATTTGGTCAGTCTGTCGACGATGACCCAAATCGAATCAAATTCAGATGATGACCTTTGCAATAGCTAGACGTTTACTAATGTATGAGGCGATGTTTGCCTTCATAATTGCCATCAGTACAACCTCTTCAGATAAAGATACTTTTAGTAAAAAATGACATACATATAATACTTATACTTACAAGATTTCTAATTTAACTACATCTCACAATCTTCCATATTTATACAACCGCAAGTGGCCTTTAAAACATTTAACGCCATCGGCTTCTTAATTCTAATGGTTCACATTAGACGCGAACTCCTTTTTATTATCTATATTATCATTTTTACAATCATCGGCTATATTTTAAATTGTTCGGCAATTTATTTCGCACCTTCATTATTAAGGAACATGTCCTAATTGGTTCTTTATATTTTCTACATAATGCGTCGGTATCTATATTCACTTCTCATGATGATATAATTATCATGTCCACAATTCACTCAGATATTCTTTCTATATTATGCGTCAGTAATTACATTCACTTTCTCCTGATGAAATAAATATCATAACTGTATTTATTCAAAATTCTTTCTTCACATTTTCTGAGTTTTAGTTTCTTCTCAACTATCATTTTTATCCGTTTTTCTCAATCCGTCATCTAAAGCGTCGATAATTATTATAATTAATTAAATATTTATTACTTAATTTTTATGAAGCGTAAACGTAAAAGTTTTAAATTTCTTAGTTCGACCAATTATATAAAATGTTCAAAATAAATTTGAGTTTAATTAACAAGATTTTCGTTGATTTATCGAAAATAATTAATAAGATTCGTAAATGTTCGAAAAACCTTTGTTTATACTTTGGTCAATGTTTTCTTAGTTGAAAAGAAAAAATTGTCGTTTTAAGTTTTCAGGTTATGGTATAAATGGTTTTACTCAATCCTTCTTAAGTTATCTTGAGGTATACACAAACATTTACCCCTAAACAGAAGTTTAGTTAAATGGTTTGTGTATAAGGGAATAATCCCTTTAAAATCCTTTGTTAAAACATATTTCCATTTTATTTTTGGTAAAACCCAAAGTCTTAAATGGCTCTAATTTGAAGAGTCAGTATAGATTCCATTATCTTTTAATCACATAGTCAAATAATGTAAAGGTTTAAGTCTTTAATCTCATGTTAATTATTCAAGGTACAGGTTTTTATTGTTCGATCAATTCAGGGCAATCTATAAATAATTATTAACTCATTCTTATTCTTATAAACAAACATATAGTCCTTAATGATCACAAGCATGAATTTTATCAATTTACAGCCTACACACGTGATTCACCAAATTTATGAATGCTACATGTGTATTAGTCAATCCAAACGTCATAACATGAAACTCGTAATGTTCATTACAAGTACCGGATGTAGTGATTGGAATACATAATCTTCTTCGCGGACGCGAAGTTGATAATAACCATGTCGTGGATCAAATCTTTAAAACATACGCTAGAACCTTGTAAATGATCGAACAAATCTTCCATTTCGAGTTATGGATTTCGTTTTCGATTGTCAATTTACTCAGTCACAGTAATCTATAATTATAAGGAATGATAACACCATAGCTCTTCATGATGACAGGCTTGGTATAATAAAATCTTTCTCCGACAACTCTCTCAGTTGTACGGTAATTCCTTTAATTTAGATGGTGCTGACGTACAGTGCACAAGCCACAGGTGCAGCACCGGAAATATAATCAATACCAATTTCAACTTGCCTTAATGGCGAAAGTTTAGGTAATTCATCAACAAATACTTCCTAAAGTTTCAGATAACGAAAACATCTTTTAATAAATTCATATTAGGTTCTTCTAGATTACAATATCTATAACTAATTCACAATCATTCACAATATAATTTCAATTCCAAATATAGGATATCGTCATCCACCAAGAATTATTTATATCACTTTTGATAATCAACATCTTATCGTTTAGGGGAATTCAATTCGAGTTCCCGTCAATTAAGACAATGTCGTCATGTCATAATCAATCAATCCATTCTACTGGCACTATCAACTTTCCAGTTTTATTGCCGTTGATAAGATGTGAACTTCTCAAAAGACTAATAATACTCATAATCCTTCACAAGTTCAAGGATATCTGGAGACATAACTAACCTTAAAAGAGTAAGGTCCACGCATAATCTACGCGAGAGAATTTCAAATCAGATACGGACGTAAACATTTAACGAATATGAATATATTCCATGTTTTCATAATTTGAGTACGCATTCGAAAGCTCCTCGGATCGTTACCCAAGTCATTCAAATGATATCAAATCATAAGAAATGATAGGAACGTCGATACATCCAGTCGGGTATCAACACTCGGTAATCAGATACTTTTCCTAAGAATCTCACTACGGGAGAATTGGACAAGAACGGAATATCAATTTTCAAATAAGACAAACTCCACAGATGAGTAAATTAGACTCAGAAGAATAGATGCTACAGGCACATATGTAGGTGTCCCTAACACTATGTCCTTATTTTCAATTCTTTCAGATCTCATAAAATTTAATCTTTCACAATCTTTAAAGAAAATGTAGTGTTTACTCATTAGTTTTATGGTGACTAGTAATCAGCCTTGCATAGTCCATTCCAAATTGTATGTAGGCGCGCAACTATATACAATTTCAAGATTAACGATGCAATACTCAGTTCGTCAAAATTTTATCATCATGTTTATAATAAAAACATTTTCATGCTTAATTCTTAAATAAGAATCAAAAATAAATTTACAAAGATTTTCTTTGTTATGGAAATAATTAAATTTCCAAAGCGTCTCATAAACAACTTCATTTTGATATCAATCACTTATAAATCTCACTTTGAATAATCCTTATTGTGATGAAAATCAAATTTTCTCAAAGGATACCGTTTTAACTTTATAAAAACAATGTGTGATCTGCAAAAGAGTGATGAAAAGTTGTTCATCAAGAACTAACTACAATATGATAGGAAATGAGCTTTATCCAAATAATCATGAGGTTCATGATCTCGATGGCACTCAAAAGAATAATCCACAACGTAACTCAAATCGAGATGAGTACTTGTTCAATGGTTGCATCACTAATGCGAACATTTAGAAACAAGCAAGAAAAGATAGATAACATCGATACATGTAGAATTTAGCAATCAAAGGTAGTCTTTTCATTAATCACAAACAAGTCAAATTGTACCGTAACACATTACGTGTCACTATGTCATACAATTCTCAGAACTCATCCTACCAACTGATATCTCAGTTAAGTTAGGGATTTTTAAAAGATACCACAATGAATACTAATCTACAAGAGTCATTAGGTGTTCCACATGTCCCAGAAGATCCATCGGTCTCAATTCAGAAAAAGATTTCTTCAATTTATTTCTTGGACACTGGGCATCCTCGTCAGTGGACAATGGCCAAGGAACAACCCTTAACACAAACCTACAATCAATTAAATCCTTATAATTCAATCACAGAACTTAACGGATTCCTCTTAATAATCTCATATTCCATATAAGTTAAATTTTACTTTATTCAAGTTTTAATCAACTTATACTCAAGGCGATATCCTAACTCATCCTCCAATACTTTCAACCTTATTCTTAGGCCTTTTAAAAGGGAAATAAAAGTTCGATATGATCAACACTTAATTTCCAATCCTATAGCTCTTACAACACAATTATCAAATGAGTCACTAGTATGAGATGACTCATACATTCAATTAGACTTCTCGGAAAGGTACTAGTGACATGAGGTTTTTGGGTAATGGTTCCAATGACAGCCTCAAATGCAACATTCACCCTTTCGATTTCAATTTAATAATTGGATGACAACGAATCAGATGACATCTTTCTAGGTGGTAATGTTTCGTCAAACTCCACTCTATAAGGAAAGATCGTCATGACATCGATATCAGATATAATCTCGCCAATTCTTCTTCAACATCACAATCAACTAATATCTACATTTCTACGAATATCAACCATTTGTTGGGATCATAAATATCCACAACTTGGTTTAGATCTAGGATAGCTAGAATTCCTACGAGAATAGCTTCGATTAATTTACTAGGGGATTTAGGGTACGTTGTGACAATCTACGTCGTATAAATACCTCATATAAATATAAAAATAATCATCAAACAATCATGTAATAAAATTACATCATATATATATATATA
The DNA here is from genome assembly GCA_025667525.1 of Glebionis coronaria. Lineage (NCBI taxonomy): Eukaryota > Viridiplantae > Streptophyta > Magnoliopsida > Asterales > Asteraceae > Glebionis > Glebionis coronaria. Next base: position 752,660 of record JANFOE010001095.1, read on the forward strand.
TATATAATCCAAGTTATATATATAATAAAATAACACTTCTCAGTCTGGCCTTGTCGGTAACTCGGGAATTCTTCGGCACCGTTATAGTCAAAAGATTTTTAGACATTTTTAGAAAAATGTTTATAGTTAAAAGATTTTGAAAATTTTTATTCAAAACCTTGGTTTTAAAAATCTTTCGTTCTCAATAACGGGAGCTCTGATACCAAACTGTAACACCCCCAAATTTATACAACTCAATACAGCGGAAGACTCGTTGGTGTTACGGGATAGCACATTACTCACATCATAGACAACGCATAAAAATCGCGTCGTTTAATAATAAATCATTTCCATTCATAAATATCAAAGTTACATAGGTCCCAAGTCATATTATTTCATACAAAGTTTTACAAAGTATTTGAATGGGAAATATTGTTTAAGTGCGGGCCATGAATTCTTGTCGTCTTCCCGAGAATTACCTTCAAGTACCTGAGATAAAACATGTTAAAAGAAAAGGTCAGCGATAACGCCGAGTGAATTCATAGAGTTTAATAAAATCCATCAATATAATATCAGTATAAAATTATTACTGAAAATCATTTCGTATAAATCATTTTAATAGGCCATAAAATAGCCAAAGTCGTTTTACAAATCCTTATCGAAAATCATAATATAGGCATTTGCCTTAAAAATCATTATACGAGCCAATGTCGTAAAAACATCATACAATACGTCTTATAACGTTGTATGAAAATAAAAACCGTCATATGAATATGGTTATAAAAACCAAAACATGAACATAATATCAATAGTATGACCCTGTATTGCTAGTTAGGCAATACATCGTAATTCGGAGCGTCTATTAGTATTTCATTAATTTTTGGATTATTATAAGCCGCATGACATTGTTACCTTACTAAACCAACAACGGGTAGCTAACCCGATACCAATTTTGCCCATCTAAAGTAGCGTGTCGTCACAAAGGTCACGCTATGGAAATCTTCTCATACATAAATTCGCTTACCAATCAATGTGGCACGACGGGGATCAACCGTCAAGGCGCGAACTGGGGTGATCGTCCCCAAATAGTACTATTAAATGCATAAGCGTCTACCAGATCCCGGTAGTTCACAATTCATGCTAATGGGACTTTTAGTGACATAACTTAACTTTAATAATCCATTTAATTTCATCTATCGGGTCCTTTAATAATTTATTGGGTCATACAATCGGGTCATTCAATCATTTGGGTCCAAAATCAATAAACAAACAATCGGGACAAATGGTGTCCTATTTAATAAAAACTAACATTTTATCTCATCGCGGGTTTATAAAACATTTCATAAAAACATTTAAAAGAGTGCGAGGCTATGAACTCACGTTGATGTGGGAAGGCGGGTTATTGGCAATTCGGACGTACGGTGCGTGCTTCAATCACGGAAACCCAGACAAATAATACTTGTCTTAGACTCTTGTCCAATGACTTTATAAAAATAACAATTATGTATACATATGATGATTATATATATATGATGATCAAGTGGGTTTACATATCCTCATTTACTCATTTTTGTGTTATGTGTCGATAACTTTTATACTAGTTTTCTCGTTTTACCTATTTACGTGTTTTAGGTTCAATAAGCCTATTATAAGTTCTTAACTTGTATTAATCCTTGTTACTTATATTATCAGTATCTACACTTTACAAGTTGGGCCTAAATGGGTTAAGCCCAATAATAAGTTTATAAGCGTTTTAATCCATTTTTGTTGTATTATTAGTCCAATAACGTTAATTTAGTCCGTTAACGTCCGTATGTCCTATAGTTCGGGTCTTATCGGTTTTTACTTGTTATAAATGTTTATATATCAGTATATAAGTTTTATAAAGTTTACATTAGACGGGTCCAACCATCTAAGTTTTATTTAACAAAAACGTTAATTTTACGGTATTAGCCGAAAAAGTCGTAAAAATCATGTTTTATAGTTTTATAACTTATAAATATTATTCCACTACCATTTTTATAATTTATACACTTATTTAACCTTTTACATATTCATATAAATAAAATCCATAAGTTAGTGGGTTTTAACTTTACATTTTATACAATATAATTTTGAGTGCTTATATAATAGTATTATACTTTAATTTCCAAAATCTGATTTTTATCTTCACTTTCACCAAAACTTCCATATCTAGAGTTATATATGGAGATAGAAGCTCAAATTGTTATCAAATAAACTACATGATATGTGCTACATTTAACTCTTCTATAGCTACTGTTGAATCATCTTCTAAGTATTTTCTAAAAATCGTCCAAAACAGTGAACTCAGATTTGTATCTTAAACTTGTTTTGATCATATCTCACTCATTACAATGATTCCATTGCATGGCCAACTCTCACATGTGTACAAGACTCATAGATTACTGTATATCAATTCTACTTCATCATTTTATCAGTTCATAACATGTTTCTTTACTGTTTTATACAGCCAACATTTTTAAGCAAGATTTTAGACTTGTTCTTTATAGTTTTTCACCTTTTTAATCATGTTTATCAACACCAAATCCCCACATAAAATTTTTATCATCATATAATCATCATATACATATATAATAGGAAATAAAATACATGTTTACATAATCAAAATAACAAGAAGATGAGGAGGACAATCTTTATACCACCATGATGATGTAGGTTGTGATCAAAACATGGATTTTGATGGAGAAACTTGTGCATAGCCAAGACCATCTTCAAAACCACCATTCTTCATGAACACCTTGTGGAAAATCAGCCCTAATACTCCATGGAAACTCCTCCTTGGATGTTATAATCACCACCAATCTTCATCTCTTTTGAAGGAGATTAACATATGTAAGTTATAACAATAGTTTGTGGTTAAATTTGGATCAAATGGGGTGTGAATGGGGAGTATGGTTCGAAATCAATGGAGGAGGAAGAGAGAAAATGTGGTTGTTTGCATGTGTGGGAAATGAGTGTGTGGTTTTGGCTAGTGGTTTAGCTAGTTAGTGGAAAGTATAGCTTACATTGTAAGCTAACTAGACAAGTGTAAGTGTATTGTTTACACTTTGACACCTCAAAGGGTGTTGTGTAGCTTGCTTGGGCCGGTTTTGATGGGGGTGGGGCAAGTGTCCCACTTGTCTCATCCCCATTTATTTACGGGTACTCCTCGATTCTAGTTTCCTCGATTTGCGTGCCCTCGGGTCGTTTTACGAAAAACGTTTTTATAAATTATGAATCAACGTCACAAAACGAATCAAATAAAAATTGTTTCATCAAAAACGGAGTTCGAAAACGTAAATACGTAATCCTAAGGTTTCCGGTTTAGTCGTAAAGGACGTTAAAATAAAATCGTAAGTCCTAATCTCTTCTCGTAAATTTGTGATTTTATGAACCAACACAAATTTAAAACTCCAAAATAATATTCACGAATAAATTTATTTTCTGAAATGTCGGACTGTCACTAAAAACGGTGTTTGTAAACGTAAGCACGTAACGTTGAATCCTCCGGTTTAGACGTAGTCGATGCTACTTCAAGGAGTAAATCCAAATTTCTTCCCAAAAATAAGTGAGTTCATAAAATAATATTTTCAAATAAATATTGAGAATAAAATATCAATCGTAAATTGACGGATTGTCACAGAACGGTTGTTTTTTTATTTAATGGGAGTGAATGGGTAAACATGTAAGTGAGGTGTAACGTGTTTTATACACGTTTGACTGATAACAAGTTAAATAACTTCTCAAAATAGCAAACCCTAAGGCCCAAAATTAACCTCATTCGTTCCATATGCCATGGTGTTGGGCTTTTGGCCCAATCAAAAACAAACGTCCCATCCATTGTATAAATTGATCCATTTGGGCCGTGAGTTGTCATGGGCTTTATTTGTTAAAACATGTATTGATTATCCCATAAATGGGCCTTCAAGCCCATTAAGCAGCCATGGGTCCCACTTGGCCCATTAACTTATATTTAAATATTAAATCCTCTAAATCGAGCTCGATTTTGGCTTCCTCGATGTTTTTCATCAATCTCGTGTTGGTTTTTGTCGGTTTTCGTGAACTTGGTACCTACACACATTCAAACAAGAAACAAGAATATACAAGGCATTTTTGATACATTTCATGCAATATTTCATTGTTATTTGATACAAATGATATGAGTATTTATACTCATATCAAATTCCCCCATGCTAAGCAATTGCCGTGTCCTCACGCAATGATAAAATAAAACTATAGTTACACCATTATTCAACTTTTGACATTTTATTTTGCAAAGACATAATATAACTTTAAGGATCATAAAACTTAAATAGATTCATCGTCCTCGACTTTTCACTTTTCCATGCCAAGTGCAAAAACAAGATCATTGTTATTATAAGTTGGTAGACTAACACGAACTCATGTGGGCTAATTAATCACTTAGACTCCCTTATTCCTAGGTGTATCTCTTATATTTTATTGTTGTCTTGAATGATCACGATGATACATTGTTGACTTATTTCGATAATTTATTAAGACGAAAATAAAGTGAACGATTTAATCAATAGTTAGCTAAAGGACAAAATCTTTTAAAACTGCTTCTCGGGACTTCATAAAGTTCATATCTTAGCATAACTTGCTTCGCGATTTGAGACCTTTCTCGGACCGATATTTGGTAGCGACTTTATACTTCCAACCTTGAGATACGTTCATGAAATAATGGTCTTCTCTTCATATAGGATTTTCTTCTCTTGAAGTTTTGAGAGATTCATACTTGGACCACGACTTCTTCATTTTTCTCCAATCTTTATTTGGGATTTTGATTTACAACGATCCGCCTCCTTTTTGGACTTGGCTTCATTTATCCTCATACCTTATTATGGTCTTTTTGGATAGACTTCTCCATGACTTTTGGGGAGTATTTTGCTTTTCGTCGTGTGTCTCGATCCTTCATATTGATTTTTGATAAATGATTCTTCACATCACTTGAGATCTTTAGCAATAAAACATAGCCCTCATGTCTTGTTAGGACCTTTTTGGACTTGCCAATCTTCGCATCCCGCTTCAATAAGTTATGCCTTGTCTATGAACTCTAATCCATACCGAGCAACTTTTAAACGATCTTGGGCTAGAAGCTAAGTAACTTTTTAAATCGTTCAACCTTATTTATTGCAATTAAATTTATTAACAAGCGATGGGAGAATAGGCTTATAATTAACTCACATAAATTCCCGAAAGAATACCAAACTTATAATTGGCTCTATCATCTCTTGTTCTCCATATTCTAAAATTTCAAAAATGTGAAATCAATGGATACATAGCCTATTAAATCAAAGTTTTGGGTTTTCAAGTCATCTATAGGACCTTGCATCTTCTTATACTTTTTCAAGCTTTAGAATTTGCGTTTTAAAGTTCCCTTGATAGACGACTTTCTAGGATCAATTATAGGAGCTTGCGAAAAGTTCTTGTTCTTAACTCGTATGAATTAAGACTTTCGCGTTTTAAAGCTCCCTACATAATAGCCTAGCAAAACTTATTTCAAATACGTTAAGGAAAAGCTAAGGTTAAAAACCGAGTCCAGTCAAAAACTATTCTTATTGAAAGCCTACAATCGTGTCAAAAACACTTATTTATTTAAAAATAACACAAAAAATTTAAAATTTTATCGAAAAATGAGAAAAAAAATACGTTTGGACACGACAAAGCAATTGCAAGCGATTATATCGATTGACTAAAGAGGAATATTCCATGGAAGATCCGAATATTCGCATCATCAACAGCCATGGGGAGGCTATAAAAACCCCTATTTATCTTGTATTTGATCAACAAATCTCCACAAAGACGAATCGTACACAAGATCCCCGGCAGCGGCGCCAAAATTTTTGATGTATCGTTGATAGTATATGTGATTTATTTGATATTACGTTATAGGGTAAATTAGAAAATTACCTTTAGGAAAAAGTAATAGACTAATAATACCAATGACGAATTCAATTAAACACGTGAATGAGTCGAGTTCGTTGGTACACGAAGATCTTATGAATTTGAGACGTTTCGTTTTGATTTGGACAATCGATTTGAATTGATTTTCGGTTTTTAAACTACAAATTAAATCTACAAATTTTAAGCTATTTAAAATAAACCTAAAGTGCATGAATCGTTAACCCCGCCTATTTAAAATTCTACAAACAATTAATTATTAAAAAAATAACACTATTTAAAAATTAAACTAATTGAAAATCTTTAAAAATTAATCTATAAAAAAAATATAACTTTTAATCTATTAAAAATCTAATTAATTTTTTAAAAACTAATTTAAATTACTTTATTAGAATTACTTAAAAACAAATCTACTTTTAAAGACTATTTTAAAAATCTAGAAATTAACTAATTAAACTTTTAAATAAAAACATTATTTTACCTAAATTTACTCTAAAAAAATATTTATTAAAGATTTATATAAAAAAACAGATTAAAAGTAATTAAAGTTAGTAAGTAAAGAATTCTGCCAAACTTTAACTAATCTATATTAACTGAGTTTACTGTAATAAAAATCAAAGGGGCACTTGGCTCAACCGGTTAACACACTGGGCATACAAAGTGGAGGTCTCGAGTTCGAAACCCATGGGAGACAATCTTTTTGTATTTATTACTTTTTGACAGTTGAAATAACTGGTGTCTTAGGAAAGACTTGTGTAAGCTTATTAGCTTATTTACTGTTAGGAAACAGCTTTTTGGACTTATCAGATAATTGACACTGATAAGCTGAATTTACTGAACAATTAAAATAACAAGAACATTAAAGCAATAATACACTAAGAATAATCCAGTAACAAATTAGCAACAAGAAAACGATTCAGAAATCAGCTTTAACTAAAAATCATATAGGACTTCCATAGCGGCAAATCAAAAGTAATTTCTAAAATTAAAACTTATAATAATCATTCCAGATTTAACTCAAAAACGTAACAGTGAAAACTTAAGCAGTATTCTCAACTTTAATATCCAAATAAATCAAGATAAATCAGATAAACTCAGGAAGTAACATTAAATTCGTTCAAAATAAACATATAAATCTTGTTGAATATTCAGCAACTTACAATCTAAACTTACCTATATCATTTAACAGATTCATAGCAATCATACATTATAACCAGTTAATCTCGAAACTTTCAGAATCAAAAGCTAAAAATAAGCTAAACAAAATCCCCAGCTTTAAATTTAACCAAAAATACCCTACTCTTACTCGCTAAACAGATTAATCAAACACATTTAAACAGTACTAATAAAATGACTAAACAGAATCATGTATATCGTTTACAGATTAAAAACATTTTTTTTAGAATCAAGAACAATCACAATTAAACCTTAATATAAGCAGAAACAAATTACTAACATCTTATAAATCCAAATCATTCAAACAGTTTAATTAAATAACATCACAAATCAAACGACATATACTCAGCATCACATATAATCAAAGAAACAGATCTAATTTAGCTTATAACATAAAACATAAAATGAAAAGAGTTTAGTACCTTAAGTCGAACCCATTGGGAAGTAGGTCAGCGCTGTGTTGCCTATGAACCATAACTCGAACCACCATGATCATCAAACGTCACCAACACGAACCACCATTTTTTTTTTGTAAATATTTTCCAGGAGGGAAAATATCATATCCAGTTTTTACTTACAATATTAAACTTAAACTATAATTAGTTTAAATCTGACATCTCAATTGTTATCATGTAAAACAGTAAATAAAATTTATTCATAAAAACTTAAAACAGTAATAGAACGAGACACTTTTGTGAAGAATTAAACTAATCTTTTATTAATCTTCAAAAGGAATTACAAGATTTAAAGAAAAATACAAGAACTAATTCTACAACTATTTTGACAGAATAACAATAAAAGTAAAGAAAGGATGATGAAATACAAGATAAATGGGGGTTTTTATAGCCTCCCCATGGATGTTGATGATGCGCATATTAGGATCTTCCATGGAATATTCCTCTTTAATCTGAGCCTTTGATCTTCACTTTTCTTCTCTCTCTTTAATCTGATGGTTGAGATGATACAATCTAGCACACGGATTGCCAACGTGGCATCCGTGTGCTAGTTGTGTTTCTTTCTTGGCCTGTGATTGGTGGAGATGGAATGATGAGCTGTTGAAACCAATGATAGGATGCCACGTTTCCATGCCTCTCCATACCCTCTCTTCCTTAAACCATGGGGTATTATTTCTTTTTATGTGAATTAATCAAAATAATAAGAACCCCCATGTAAAACTGATTAATTATTTGGCTAGGGTTTTATGAACAGTAACTAATAGTTATTGGTTTTTTTGTGAAGGTGAGATGGGGAAGATGAGTGGTGAGATAAACTCACATAGAAACTATCGAAGATTTAATATATGAGAGAAAGTGGGTGAACAAATGGGTGGATAAGAGTTGTGAATGGAACGGTTGTTTGTTTATTTAATGGGAGTGAATGGGTAAACGTGTAAGTGGGGTGTAACGTGTTTTATACATGTTTGACTGATAACAAGTTAAATAACTTCTCAAAATAGCAAACCCTAAGGCCCAAAATTAACCTCATTCGTTCCTTATGCCATGGTGTTGGGCTTTTGGCCCAATAAAAAACAAACGTCCCATCCATTGTATAAATTGATCCATTTGGGCCGTGAGTTGTCATGGGCTTTATTTGTTAAAACATGTATTCATTATCCCATAAATGGGCCTTCAAGCCCATTAAGCAGCCGTGGGTCCCACTTGGCCCATTAACTTATTCAATCTCGTGTCGGTTTTCATCGGTTTTCGTGAACTTGGTACCTACACACATTCAAACAAGAAACAAGCATATACAAGGCATTTTTGATACATTTCATGCAATATTTCATTGTTATTTGATACAAATGATATGAGTATTTATACTCATATCATTTACACATAAAATATAAACAAGATTTTCACATAATGTCTAGAACATAATTTGAACTCATAATGTACTAAAACGACACCAGAGTAAAGCGTTTAGTCCCCACGGATCTCAACCAGCAAACCAACAAGTTTCAGTACAGTACATAAACATTTAACAAATTGTTCAACAGTAAAAGGATAGAAATTGTTTTAGACCAACAAACTTCAAAAGCCAACCCACAACATCCACAACAAAGCTCCGCCATCAATTACCTTCGATTACCTGAAACACATGCTTAAGCGAGTCAACAATAATGTTGAGCGAGTCCATAGGTTTAACAAATCACATTTGAACACAAGAAGAAAATCAATCATAATCATTTATAGAATAAATCAATCATAGTCATTTATAGAATTGTCGTGCACACAATCTATTTCAAGGCAACACATTGTATTTAAGCTCATGACACCGACCCCTTAACCAATTAGTCACACACGCTAAATGCCAGCATGACTAGATAAAAACCATTGCCCCTCTAGGGTATCAGTTACTAGATATATACCCAAATCTTATTCTCGTAAATTATCCTTCCCAGAGGTTACTCGGCTTAATGCCCTGGTCTCAGATAGGGTGGTCAACCCAATAGTACTATCATTTAAATAAGCGGCTATTCCCAACTCACAACATCAAGTCAGAACATAGTTAACAGTTCATGAATTTATGGTCTTTAGCAACAAGGTACTCAATACAATGCAAGGAAACATAGGCAACATTCGGGTCTAAACAATTAATCATGACTTGTGTTCATTTCTTTTCAAATAGCATGTATCCCCCTCGCGAGTATTAAAACATTTAGTAGCTAGCATGAAAATTGAGGCTATAGACTCACCTTAGTATAAGAGACCTAGCGAGATGTTCGTCGATGATTGAGGATGCCTTTCAAACACGAGAACCGCAACCTATCAAATAAGGCGCGTTCATTAATAATGACTCGAGAAATAAACCATACATAAGAATATCAAACTCAAAATCATAAAATCCCGACAAAATCGAGAGAAAATGATACAAGTAATACTATTACACTCTTCTATACATCTACTTTATCATTCAATACTCTCGACAAAATCCGCCGACACATACCAAATATACTAGCTCATTTACCCCACTTAGACTCGTCAACCGTTTATGAAATGACTCGAGGAACTAAATTACTATCTATAGAAAGTCCTCTAACAAGTCTATCAAATGAATTTACTTCTAATGTTCCCTGCCTTACTCATCTTTGAACTACAAAAACCGGACAGTTTTACGTTATCGACTCATATAACCGTTTTAACTTCTATAAACGACTCCATTTACAAAACCGACACTTAGGTTTGAAAATAGACTCACTCTCTATGGTTTATAATTATTCATCAGTCCTTGACTCATTTCAAAACTTAATCTATAGTCCCCGAGATTCGATTCAAATATCGTCAACAACTATATGTCGTGCCGATACCCGTCTACCGCTACACGAATAATCAAAACATCATAACTTCTCGCTCGTTTGGAGCTAGAAGCTCTACTTTATATCAAATCGAAGCTAATCAAATTCTATACAACCCTATGCAATTAGTTAAGCCTTACTAAAATCATAAGGTACCCAAAAATATCCTTTTTATTACTGGTCTAATTTACCCTTCTAAAACTTGCATGAATTCATGTTTTTAGCTAAAACCAACCATTCTTATGATCATCCCATAACCCTAATACTAACATAACTCATCTATAACACTTGTATCATCATCAAAATCAAAAACCCAAAATCAAAATCAAATTTTTAACAAAAACTTAGCATGAAAATCCTTTGATCATCACCATAATCACATGCATGATCATAGTTTTGACCTACCAACCCTTAAAAAATAAAACACCATGCATGTAGCCAAATTTAGTACCAAAATGATCTCCTTTCAATTTTAAGGATGGGTGTTGTATTACTTTAGCTTAGATCAAGCTAGAAATTTAATGAAAATTGATTATATGTGTAAGGAGGGGTGACGGCATGTAAAATAAAAAGAGAGAGGAAAAAGTTTTTCTAGGTTTATGTTAACTATGTGTAGTTAGGTAGGAAATTAGGCTTTTATATAGTGGTGGAGGGACCATTCTTATCAATTTGCAATAGTTGTGGTCCAAAATGAAAATATTTAGCTAAAAAGCGGGAAATGACTATTAGTCAATTTTGAAAATATTCACGGGGATCGGGTTTCAAAAAAATACTTCTCAAAAGTTAAAACGTGCCTCAAATATAATAATATCGTCTCCCGACTCTACTTAACACGTAATTTAAAAAGAAAACATCAAAAATGACAAACATCGAACAACCGACAATAAAACGTAAAATATTAGACATCCATCGACATCACTCTTTCTAATACTCCTTATACTTATTAAATATAAAATATAAGTCTCCTAACATCGGTTTAAACTTAAACCTCAAAAAAAATAAAAATCATTCAAGCTCATCAAAATTTTCAAAAATAGTCATAAAGTAAGATTAAGCAATAACCTCGGTTTCAGGTTATCACATCCCCTCCTTCTTAAAAAGAGCGACGTCCTTGGCGCTTAACCCTCTCTAAACAAATGTGGATACTTATCCTTACAGAAGTCCTCATGTTCCCAGGTAAACTATGGTCCACGTCTAGAATTCCATCTCACTTTCACAATCGGAATCCTACTATGCTTCAACTTCTTAACTTCCCTATACATAATCTATACAGGTTCCTCTATAAAATGCAACTTATCATCAAGTTGAATTTCCTCCAATGGAATTACCAAATCCCTTTCAGCTAAACACTTCTTCAAATAAGACACATGAAAAGTGTTATGAATAGCCCTAAGTTCATCCGGAAACTCTAACTTATAAGCAACCAATTCGATCCTTTGGATAATCTTAAATGGTCTAATATATCTCGGGCTCAACTTTCCTCTCTTTCCAAAATGAATCACTCCTTTCCATGGCGATACTTTCAGCATAACCATGTCTCCTACTTCAAATTCTAACGGTTTCCTTCTGTTATCAGCATAACTCTTTTGTCTACTTTTGGCAGATAACAAACGCTTATTAATTTGCACAATCTTTTCAGTTGTCTCAAATATCATTTCAGGTCCAGTCAGTTGACTCTCTCCTACATCATTCCAACAAACTAGAGACCTACACTTGCGTCCATACGAAGCTTCAAATGGTGCGGCTTTAATACTAGCATGATAACTATTATTATACGAGAATTCAACCAATGGCAAATGTCTATCCCAAGTATTTCCAAAGTCAGTCACACACGCTCGAAGCATATCCTCTAACGTTTGAATCGTTCTTTCACTTTGTCCATCAGCCTCCCGATGATATGCTGTACTCAAACTTAACTCCGTTCCCATCGCTTTCTGTAGAGATTTCCAAAATTCTGATGTAAATCTACTATCACGATCTGGAATTATCGAAAAAGGCACACCATGTCGACAAACAATCTCCTTCACATACACTGTCGTCAGTCTCTCCATACTATCAGTCTTCTTCATTGGTAAAAAGTGAGCAGACTTAGTCAATCTATCTACAATAACCCGCATCATATCACAACCAGTAGAAGTCCTTCGCAAACCTGTTACAAAATCCATAGTAATCTTCTCCTATTTCCACTCAGGAATCTCAGGTTGCACTAATAATCCAGACGGCTTCTTATTTTCAGCCCTCACCTTCGCACAACTTAAACACTTATTAACATACTGGGATATATCTGCCTTCATATTCGGCCACCAATATACTTTCTTAAGATCTTGATACATCTTGTCTGATCCAGGATGTATTGAATACTTAGACTTACGAGATTCATTCATCACTAAATCTCGCACTCCTAAAACACCTTCCTCAGACGGACACAATGGTAACCAAATCCTATTCCCAAAATACCTCAATCCATTCGGTCTTACTACAAACAATGGTTTCAACATTCTACCCAGATTTTCTGTCTCAGTGTTTTCTTTCTTCAAACCATTAGCTTGGGCTTTCAATATCACTGCTGTCAAATCAATACTTTCCATCATTGCCAAAGCTCTAACTCTTAAAGACTTGTCTCTTTCCTTTCTACTAAGTGCATTAGCTACCACATTCGCTTTACTAGGGTGATAACGAATCTCGCAGTCATAATCACTCAGTAATTCTACCCATCTTCTTTGTCTAATATTCAATTCCTTTTGATCCAAAATATGTTGCATACTCTTATGATCAGTGAAAACCGTACACTTGGTTCTATACAAGTAGTGTCTCCACAGCTTTAAAGCAAAAATCACAGATCCAAGTTCTAAGTCATGAGTAGTGTAATTCTCTTCATGCTTCCTCAATTGTCTCGACGCATAAGCTATTACTTTCTCCCTTTGCATCAACACAACTCCAAATCCTTTATGAGACGCGTCACAATACACTAGAAAATCTTCAGATCCTTCTGGCAAAGACAAAATCGGCACAGAACACAACTTATCCTTTAGCGTATTAAATGCAGCCTCTTCTTCTAATCCCCATTCAAACACTAAATTATTTTCAGTAAGCTTGGTAAATGGTTTAGCAATTAGTGAAAACTTCTCGATAAACCTTCTATAATACCCAGCTAGACCAAGAAATTGGTGAACTTCAGTCGGCGTTGTTGGTACCGACCAATCTTTGATTGCCTGAATCTTATCAGGATCCACACGAACACCTTCACTATCAGTCACGTGCCCCAAAAAATGCACTGATTTCAACCAAAACTCGCACTTAGAGAACTTCGCATACAGCTTCTCTTTCTTCAACAATTCCAAAATTATCCTTAAATGCTTCTCATGTTCTTCTTCACTCTTGGAATAAATGAGAATATCATCAATGAATACGATAACAAACACATCCAAATATGACTTGCACGCACGATTCATCAGGTCTATGAATACGGCAAGCGCATTCGTTAATCCAAAAGGCATCACTTGAAATTCAAAATGTTCATATCGAGTACGAAAAGCTGTTATAGGAATATCTTCTTCCCTAACTCTCAGTTGATGATACCCCGACCTTAAATCGATCTTCGAGTATACACTTGATCCTTGCAACTGATCAAACAAATCATCAATCCTCGGCAATGGATACCGATTCTTGACAGTCAATTTATTAAGCTCTCGATAATCAATACACATTCGAAACTAACCATATTTCTTCTTAACAAACAAAACAGGAGCACCCCACGGCGACGAACTCGGTCTAATGAATCCCTTATCCATCAATTTGTTCAATTGATCAGATAATTCCTTCATCTCAGACGACGCTAAACGATACGGTGCACGAGCAATTGGCACAGCTCCCGGCACTAAGTAAATACGGAACTCAACTTCACGATGCGGCGGTAATCCCGATAAATCTTCAGGAAAAACTTTAGGATACTCTCTAATCACAGGCACATCCTCCAGTTTCCTTTCATTCACACCATCATTACTTACCAGGGCAAGAAATACATCACAACCTTATTCTATAAACCTCATCATCTTCAAACAAGAAACAACTCTCAAACGAGAAGTACACTCATCACCCTTTACAGTCAATACCCTATTCCTTAGCGGTATCTGAACTAATCTCTCTCGGCAAACAATCATTGCACCATTCGCAACTAACCAGTCCATACCAATAATCACGTCAAAAGATCCTAATTCTATGGGTATCAAATCAATACTAAACACATAATTCCCTAACTTCAAGGAACAACCTTTCAACTAGTGCTAACAATCTTACCATCAGCTAACTAAACATTATAACTAGTTGTCAATCTTACCGGTTTTCTATCCAATAGCTGACTGAATCTAACATCTACAAAACTTCTATCGGATCCAGAATCAAATAACACACTAGCATAACAAGCATCAAGTAAGAACGTACCAGTCACCACATTCGGCCCTTGAGGTTTGTCGGCATATCCCACGACATAGGCTGGAGCAGCAGTCCCAGCAGCAACATTGCCTCCCTGTCGAGCGCCAACCCTCGGACAGTTTCCTTGCTTATGTCCACGGCCTCCACATCCAAAACAATTAACCACCTTGACAGCATTGGCTCTAGTGGCCATACCCTTGTTACTATAGTCTGCCGTTTTATGTCCGGCCTTCCCACTGTAACACCCTATTTAATAGCATAGAGTGCTACAGTAAATTATGGTGTATCATCAAAGCATGCAAGGTAAATATCTAAACATTCATGACCATAAATAGAAATACCGGAATCAACATCGGTAGACTAGTAACTCACACACAAGCAATATAAGTACTGTAAATGGAAAGGACTAAACAATGTCCAAAGGACTAAAGTATGATAAAGTAGGAATAAATTCATAAGGTAAAGAGCCGGATAGCTTCCAATCCGAATGCACATACTCTGGAATTCCTACTTGCATCCTTGGGTACCTGCCGTTTGGGAACATGGAAAGTAGACGGCTGAGCATAACGCTCAGTGCACAGATATACAATAAAGCATGGAGAACATAGAATATAGAAGCATATAAAGAATATAAAGCATGAATGGCAACGGAATTGAATAAGTCCTGAAAAACCTAGTTGTCTGTCATGTTAACTGGTTTTAATTCTGAAAACATAGCTTATGTTACTTATGAAAATCTGTATTAGTTAATGTACCATAATAGCCAATATAGGTCATGAGGTCAACAACATGCCTGAATACTTGGAGGGAAGACCTCGTCATGCAATTAGAGGGTTTGCCTCTAATTAATTGGTATTTGGGTAGGAGGGAGCAGCTCCTTGTGAAGGATGCAAGGCACACACCACAATCACCATGAAATCCTGACTGAAACATGTAACTAGGATGCACCCATACGCCCCACATGATAATATAATAATAAAATGGCCAAATAACTGAAAAGGGACTCCACGAGCTATCACTCTACCGTGGTGAAGTCATAACACTAGTGCCTCTAGTGTTATGGTTATGGTACATCCATAACTAGGTGAAACTGGTCATGCATGTATATGGCTAAGGTAACTAAAAAAATATAAGCATTTAATTTGTAACTACTGGGGAAAACAGTTGGCTGTATACGGAAAATCCTAAAGAAGAAAGATATTGTCCTTAGTGAAGGACGGGAAATCCGTACCTTATGTATAGTAGAAGCTAATGAAAATGATGAAGACTAACCCGCCTCGACGGATAACACTACATAAGAAATATGGACGTGTATGAGTTGTCTGAATTACATGTGTTTTACTGGTTTCATGTGTACTATTAGCTTGTTATACGTATTCTGTCATGTTTCATTGTTTACTGTGTTAACTGTAGTTATTATGATGTTCTGTTGAGTATTATTCATGTATTAGTGTATTATAATACTTGTATTGTAATACTAAGTAACTTTCTAAAAATAGCAGGTTTCCATAAATAGTAAGTTTCTAAAAATAGAAAGTTTCCAAAAATAGTAAGTTACCATAATTAGAAACAAGATGACTTATAACTAATACTTAAAGTTTAAATAGTACAATACAAGTCTTGGTTACAGTTCATTAATTAAATAACTGTTTAATTTAATTAAACTATACATTATATGATTTTTATTCAAATACATGTTTTAGTTAAAATGACCAAGTATAAATACCTTAGGTTATACATGAATTAATTTAAATAAATTAATTAACATAAAGTTTAATACAACTTGACTTATAAAAATAGTTTTCATGAAAAACCCGAACCCGAGCCCGTGTTTTAAATAAGCCGAACCAAATAAGCTATAAACAAGTCCCACCGAGACCTTGGAGGGGTCTCGATTGACACTAAATAAATCAACAAAACATGTATCCATACCCCGACTTAAAGTTGGGGTCCCTTTGGTCTTGTCTCCAAACAACAAAAACCAACCGAGCCCCTTTGGCGGTCTCGGTGGTGCCTCGGTGCACACAACCGAACAAACAAACACACCCCAACCTTCGGTTCGGGTTTCTTGCCTGCGTCCGAGCCCAACCAAGCCAAGCCGAGACCTTTATGGTCTCGGTGGTGGTGATAAAAGCAAGCCGAGCACCCCTTTAGGGTCTCGGTTGTCTATGCCGAACAAAACCACACACAAACCAAACACCGTGACATGAATTAATTAATCTCAGGTGTGTTCTTACATGTTCTTGATGATTAATTAATTTAAAACATGAAATACATAACAAATTAAACAAGATGAAAAGGGTTTTGATTATACCAACGTGTGTAGAACGAAGAGATGATCACGAATAAATAAACAAGTAATAAAAATCGTCTGGTTCTCCCTTTTCTTTGATGTTGGCTGGCGGCACCAAGAGAGGACAAGGAGGATATAAAACTTTTCTGAAAACCTAATATAATGAAATAGTATTTCTCCTGATGTTTTAATAAAATTGATCTTGGGCCAAAAGGCCCACTTAGCCTCCTTCTTTGCTCTAGCCGCGGCATATGGGGCCCACCAAGGGTAACCCGTAATATTTCCGTGTTAAAAAATTAGCGTGTATGTTCGTGATTTAGTATTTGTGATTTTGGTATTCGTGATCGTGTCACATTTATAATATTCATGATTGTTCGTTATTGATTGTTGTGACACGTGTATTAATATTATAAATGGAAAGTTTAAATTTTATCGTGTTTTCGTAAGTTACTGTTCACGTGTACTGTTCATAGGTTTTTAATACGTGTTTTACAACTCTTCCCCTCTAAAAGAACAATTCGTCCTCGAATTGGAGAGACGTAAACTGAAAGAAAATATACCCGAATTAGAACTGGAAATGAGGGTAAGAAGTCCATATATACTCCTTCGTCTCCTAAGTGGTTTCCCGCTCAGGATGATCCCTCCAGAGGATTTTGACAAAAGGGATCGTCTTCCTCCGCATGACACGATCTTGTTGCTCAAGAACTCTCTCGGGTTCTTCGACGTACGAAAGATCCTCTCGAATCTGATCAAGTGGATACTGGACAACATGAACTGGATGATAGTTGTATCCTTTGAGTAAGGACACATGGAACACGTTATGAACGTGTGATGGCTCGGGCGGTAACGCTAAACGATATGACACTTCACCAATGCGTTCTATGATGTCGAACGGCCCGATGAAGCGAGGATTGAGCTTCCCTCTGATCCCAAAACGTCTAACTCCTCGTGCAGGCGATACCTTGAGGAAAACATGATCACCTACGTTGAAAGACACATCTCTATGACGTTTATCAGCATAGCTCTTCTGACGAGCACGAGCTTCCTGAAGCTTTGCCTTGGCGACAGTGACCTTCTCATTGGTCACTTCAATCATCTCTGGACCCTCAAGCAGTCGTTCGCCCAGCTGATCTCAGCAGATTGGGGCGCGACACTTTCTGCCATACAACATCTCAAAGGGAGCACACTTGATGCTAGCGTGCCAGCTGTTGTTGTATGCGAATTCTACTAGGAATATATAATCATCCCAGCTTCCTGACCACTCTAGAGCACACGATCGCAGCATGTCCTCCAATATCTGAATGGTACGTTCCGACTGTCTGTCGGTCTAAGGATGAAAGTCAGTGTTGAGCTTAAGTCTGGTGCCCCAAGATTTCTGTAGACTCTACCAGAAACATGATGTGAAACGGGGATCTCTATCAGAGATGATTTCTGATGGAGTACCATGTAGTCTCATGATCTCCTTCTGGAATGTGTCTGCTAATTTGCTGAACGGATGCTCCTTGCGAATCGGCAAAAAATGAGTAGATTTAGTCAACCTATCCACAATAACCCAGATAGCGTCGTTCTTCTTCTGAGTAACCGGAAGACCATCAACAAAATTCATGGAGATTTTGTCCCACTTCCATGTTGGAATATCTAGTGGTTGTAGTAAACCACGAGCTCGCTGATGTTCGATCTTCTCCTGCTGGCAGATCATACACTTAGAAACGAAGGTGGCAACATCCTGCTTCATACCACTCCACCAAAAGTGTTGCTTGATGTCGTGGTACATCTTGGTAGAACCAGGATGTATGGTAAATGGAGAACTGTGAGCCTCGGTCAACACAGCTTCCTTGAGAGTAGAGTCATCAGGAACTACTAGCCTAGTGCCCTGCCATAAGATACCGTCATCGTCAACACGAAACTCCGTCTGCTGATCAAGGTTCTGAATGATAGCCCAAATCTCACTGTCATCCTTCTAAGCTTCCTTGATCCTAGAATGTAAGTCTGGTTCCACTCTAAGATTAGCCCGGTAACCGTGTTGTCCTCGTACACAAAACTCAATATCAGTCATCTCTAAGTCACGAATGATCTCCTTTGGAATTCCAGATGCCAGCAATCATACCCGACCTTCTGCTTAGAGCATCTGCCACCACATTTGCCTTACGAGGATGGTACTGAATGTTGGTGTCGTAGTCCTTCAATAGCTCTAACCATCTCCTCTGTCTCATGTTCAGTTCCTTCTGGGTGAAGATATACTTGAGACTCTTGTGGTCGGTGAATATGTCACATGATTCACCATACAAATAATGTCTCCAGATCTTTAACGCGAAAAAACTGCTGCAAGCTCTAAATCGTGAGTAGGATAGTTTTCTTCATATGGTTTCAGCTGTCTTGATGCGTATGCAATAATCTTCCCATGTTACATAAGAACGCAGCCTAAACCCTTTCTTGGAGCGTCACTATATATCTTAAATCCACCTGAGCCAGATGGGAGAGTAAGAATAGGTGCAGTCACTAACTTCTGCTTTAGATCTTCAAAGCTCTTCTCTCGCTCTTCCGTCCAGACGAATATCTCACCTTTCCTCATTAACTTAGTCAAAGGTAAGGCTAAGAGTGAAAAGTTCTCTACAAACCTGTGTTAGTAGCCAGCTAAACCCAGAAAACTTCTAACTTCTGTTGTAGATGTAGATTTCGGCCATTTAGTGATAGCTTTAACCTTGGTAGGATCCATGGTGATCCCTCTGCAGATACAATATGGCCAGAAATGCCACCTTGGTTAACCAGAACTCACACTTACAGAATTTGGCGTACAGCTACTTCTGACAAAAAATCTGTAAGACTGTACGAAGGTGTTCCTCATGTTCCTCCTTGGATTTGGATAATATCAGGATGTCATCAATGAACACAATTACGAACTTGTCAAGAAACTCATGGAAGACACGGTTCATCAAATCCATAAAGACAACTGGAGCATTTGTGACTCCGAATGGCATGACTATGAACTCGTAGTGCCCATAACGTGTACGGAAAGCAGTCTTGGAGATATCATGCTCTTTGACCCGTAACTGATGGTAGCCGGACCTTAGATCGATCTTCGAGAAATGCTTGGTGCCCTGAAGTTGATCGAATACGTCATCAATATGCGGCAAAGGATAACGATTCCTGATCGTGATCTTGTTCAGCTCACGATAATCTATACATAAACACATGTTGCCGTCTTTCTTCTTCACGAACAGTACCGGTGCACCCCATGGCGATGCACTGGGACGGATGAAACCTCGTTCCAAAAGTTCCTGCAACTGATCTTTTAGTTCCTTAAGCTCTATAGGAGCCATACAGTAAGGAGCTTTGGAAATCGGCTCTGCACCTGGTATGAGCTCGATTCCAAACTCGACATCACGAACAGGTGGTATGCCCGGAATTTCATCTGGAAATACGTCAGGAAACTCTGACACAATAGGTTGATCTTGGATTGATGGAGACTCGGCAGTAATGTCATGAATATTGGCTATGAAGCCCTGACAGCCGTGTGATAGCAATGCACGCGCCTCCATGGATGAAATAATCTGTACTGACCTCCCTGGCAAAAAACCATGGTGTATGTACTCTGGAGATTTAACATCACCGAAGATGACCCGATAAGTGTGGCAGTCAATCGTGGCATGGTGTTTGGATAACTAGTCAATGCTTAAAATCAAGTCAAAATCTCACATGTCCAAAGGAAGTGCGTCAACTCTGCGGATCTTGTCATCAATATCTATGGGAAGATCTCTATACACCTGAGTGATTCGTACATAGTCCCTAAGTGGCGTGGAAATGCATAAGGCATTATCTAATGGCATCGAGGAAATCCTAACACGTACAGCAAAAGTAGTGGACACGACTGAATGCGTCGCTCCAGTATCAAATAGAACACATGCTTCCAAACCATTCATAAAGAGATTTCCGGTGATTATACTTGAAGTCTTATTCGCCTGATCTCGAGTAGTAGTGAACACGCGACCAGAAGTAGGAGGTGGCTTGGTGTCGACATGTCTAGAGGTGCCTTCTATCTCACCATGGCGACAGTCCTTCTGCTGATGGTCTTGTTGGACACACTTGAAACAACCACCAGTACCTCGACGACAAATACCAGAGTGTCTGCGCGAACAAGTAGGACAGACAGGATGCGTGAATCCTCCAACAGGCGTCCTAGTTAGCTGAGAGCCTGTTTAAGGATTACATGCATGAGACATGATCGTGGAACATAAACATGATTACATATAAGGTGTAAAATTTACTAGATGAGGTAGAACGGTTAGGCTGTGTGTTAGGACCATTGTAATAGTTATATGTAATAGGTAGACTAGGAGGTATGTAGTTCCTCCTGGTCCTAGTCTTAGTAGGAGCAAGTCCTGCTCCTGGTCCTAGTCAAAGTCAAACTTTATTATTTACTTAATATTCTGTTAGGATATGCATGAGATATGTTAGGAAAGGATATGCATATCAGTTTTACACGTTTTCTTTAATGATGTATTAGGGTTTCCTTGTAGTATAAAAGGAACCTTGGGCAGAAGGGTTAGACACATCTTCATCAAACGTAGTTCTAGTCATTAACAATATTAGAAATCCTTAGAAATGATCAAGTCTTTATAGTTATTATGTTCTTCTTAATTATATTTATATTCTACATTCATATTGTGTATAGAGTCTCTTTGTGATTTGACTTGTGATTACAGAAGTCATTCACCGGTCCTGACAGGCTGCAAGATCTACATCTAGTAGACCCGACAAGTGGTATCAGAGCCTGGGAGGGTCTCTATACAAGAAGAATCCAGTTTTCTTATTTCTGACATTTTGTTTATCATGTCTGCCTCAACCTCTACTCAAACAGGAGAAGAAGGCACTCCTAAAATTGTGCAACCTCAGCAGATCCTGGCTACGGTCTCTAACACGAATGGTAAATTCCCTCTTCTGAAGAAGGGTGAATATGATAACTGGGCAATGAAGATGGAATGGTGGATCACCAACACTGATCAAGATCTTTGGAAGATCATTCTGAATGGGAACAGTAGGAAGCTTACTGGACGAGACAAGAACGGTAATATTACTCTTCTTGACCCTAAATCTCATGAGGAAATAATAGCTATTCAGAAGGAGGTAAAAGCAAAAACGATTTTGCTTCAATCTCTTCCTGAAGATCACATGGGTGACTTCTACCATTTGGATGATACCAGAGAGATCTGGAATGGCATAAAAGCAAGGTTCGGCGGGAATGAGGAGTCAAAGAAAATGCGAAGGTCCATGCTGAGAGATGAATTTACCGAATTCAAAATATCAGAAACTGAAGGTTTAAATCAAGGGTATGATAGGTTCCAGAAGATCTTGAGCCAATTGAATCAACTTCGGTCAAAGCCTGATGATGGTGACATTAATGCAAGGTTTCTTAAAGCCTTACCCTACTCATGGAATCAGGTGGTGATCTCTCTCAAAGCCAAAGGTGGGCTTGACTATCTCACCTTTGAGGATCTGTTTCATAGGCTCAGAACATTCGAACCCCATGTGAGAGGATTTCCTAGTGACTCTTTTCCCACCCCTGCTAATTCAGCCTTTGTGAGTTCTATGGCATCTAGTCCCATGTCATATGCAAGTAGCCCAAGCAATATTGTCTCCTCTCAGCATACTATTCAGCATACTTTTGCTCCTGATCCTACTGCCAAGTCTGGTAGTATGGTAGAAGCTGTTCTTCATTCTTTTGTGGCTGATGTTAATGCTGAACAACAACTTGCTTTTGATGACTTCAAACAGGTCGATAAACTTGACCTGGATGAGATGGATCTTAAATGGCAGATGGCCATGCTTACTCTTAGGGTTCACAAGTTTGAGAAGAAAGCAGGAATGAAATTTAATTACAACCCTCGGGAGCCAGCAAGATTCGATAGAAGCAAGGTACGATGCTATAACTGCCAGCAACAGGGTCACTTTACAAGGGAGTGCCCTAGCAAGAATGATCAGGAGAAGAGCAGGTACTCCGCTTTCAAGGTTCAGGAGGTTAAAGATGACAGGAAGGCATTGGTATCTGTTGACTCTATGGTCAACTGGAATGATTATCAGGCTTCTACTCTGGAATCAGCTGAATCCTCGACTGACGTGTTTGTAATGATTGCTGGGAATCTCTCTGATGCAGAAGAAGCAGACGAGTTTGCTCTTATGGGCATCTCACCTCAGGTACAACATTGTCCTCTTGGTTGTCATGATAAATACTCAGAATTGTTGTCCAAATTTAATGAAGTAAATGATCAAAATGATAAGTATTTTTTAGAGGTTCAAGCCTATAAGGCTTCATTAAACACATTGGAACAACAAAAGAGGTGGTTACAAGATACACAACGTGCGTATGAGGATAAAATCAGGATACTAAGCATTGATTTAGAAAACACTACAAATATGCTTAAATATACAGAAACTGAAAGAGATGCTAGTATCAAAGAAAAAGAGGAGATGCAAGCTAAATTAGATGCTACAATGCTAAGATTTGACAAATGGCAAAAGGCACCTAAAAATCTTTCAAAATTAATTGATAGTAGCATGTCTGGCAGAACTAAAAGAGGCTTAGGATTTGAAAAATATATTGATTCAGAAGATGTATTTGATTTATCTTTCTCAAGTGTCTTTGATGCCGACAAAGAGGATGAGGGCAAACCTAGTTACAATAGGTTTAAACCAGCAGTAGAAATGCATGTTGTCCCTCCTCCTCTTACTGGAACTTTTATGCCCACTTCATGGCATAATGACTCGGATGGATCACAGATGCTTGAGTCCCCAACTAGTTCTACTAATACTAATGACTTTGTCTCATGTACTTTCAGTGACAAAGCTGGTGACTCTGCATCTAATGGTTCAAGTTTCGAGTCAAGACCTACAAGTTCCAAGTCGAATGAACATGCTGCTACTGGTGCTAGGAAGTGTGAAGAAAAAGTAGCTGTCAAGTCAAGTGTGTCTGGTCCTTGTTTATTGAGTCTTGGGAAGAATGCTTTTCCTAGAAATGTGTGTAATAAAGTAGGCAGTATGAAACAATCTCATTCTAATAAAAGGTCTTTCAAAACATGTTTTGTTTGTGGCAGTTCCTTTCATTTAATTAAAGATTGTGATTATTATGACACACATGCATCTGTTAATCATGCTTATCCTGCTCCTGGTTCACCAGGAGCTGCTTCATATGCTTCTAGAAGACTTAATCCTAGTGCTCCAATGTTTAATACTTCTAGAGTATCCTCTCCTTTCGCGTCTGATTATTGGAGAGATAGTGGATTCCAAACAACCAGTAATTATTTTCAAAATTTTAATCCAATCTATCCGCATAATTTAGGCCACACGTATTTTGGTCTGGGAAATTTGGGAACTGCTGTTAAGCCCTCAGCAGGTTGTTCTTGGTCAAATAATAATACCCATATGATGCATAGACAACCAAGGAACAATGGTGGATCTCATCAATCTTCTTGGCATTCATCTAATGATCCACAAGGCAGGCTCAAACCTGAAAAGGTTTGGGTCCCCTTAAGACACTAACTTTTGCATTTTTATTATCTTGTTGTTGTAGGTTACTCCATACCAGGATCCTATTCTAGGCATTGTTGATAGTGGTTGCTCCAGGAGCATGACTGGCAATAAAAGTCTTCTCTCTAACTTTGTACCATTTCATGGAGGCAAGGTCTATTTTGGTGGAGGTGAAGGCAGAATCACTGGCAAAGGAACGATCAAGACTCCAAATCTAAATTTTGAGCAGGTCTACTATGTGGAAGCACTTCAACATTTCAACTTGATATCGGTCTCTCAGATTTGTGACAAGAAGCAGTTTGTTCTCTTTACCGATACTGATGCACTTGTGCTTTCCAAAGACTTTCAGCTTCCGGATGACTCACAAGTTTTACTCAGAATCCCTAGATTACACAATCTCTATAGCATCAAGTTGAATGAAGTCAACCCTACTGGTCAACTAGCATGTCTGGTTGCAAAAGCCTCAGAAGATGAAGCCACTAAATGGCACCGAAGGATGGGGCATGTGAACTTCAAGACCATTCACAAACTTGCAAATCTGAATCTGGTCTCTGGTTTACCTCCCAAGACGTTTAGAAATGATATAAATTGTATTGCCTGCAGCAAAGGCAAACAACACAAAGCATCCTTCAAGGCCATTACTGCTCTAAGTCTTATTACTGAACCATTGCAGCTTCTACACATGGACTTATTTGGTCCTACTTCCATCAGGAGCATTGACCACAAGCAATTCTGCTTGGTGGTAACTGATGGTTATAGCAGGTTTACGTGGGTGTTCTTCATGGCTGCCAAAAGTGAGACCTACTCAATTCTTAGAGATTTTCTTACTTTGATAGAGAATCAGTTGTCCAAGAAAGTTAAAGGTATTCGTTGCGACAATGGAACCGAGTTTAAAAATAAAGACCTCATCGCACTTTGCAATTCTAAGGGCATCAAAAGAGATTATAGTGCTGCTAGGACTCCTCAACAGAATGGTGTGGCAGAAAGAAAGAACAGGACACTAATAGAAGCAGCAAGAACTATGCTTGCCGATTCCAAGCTTCCTACCATGTTCTGGACAGAAGTTGTTAATACTGCAAGTTATGTTTTGAATAGGGTTTCTATTACCAATCCTCACAAGAAGACTCCTTATGAGCTGCTCACGGGCAAAGTTCCAAATATTGCTCATTTGAAGCCTTTTAGGTGTCCAGTCACCATTCTGAATACTAGTGACTACTTGGGGAAGTTTGATGGCAAGGCAGATGAAGGATACATTGTGGGATATTCAGCTCATTCTCGGGCGTATCGGGTCTACAATCTTCAAGCCAAACGGATAATTGAAACTATTAATCTCAGGTATTTTGAGGAGAAGTCAAACATCCAAGGCAAAGGTCCAGAATGGTATTTTGATCTTGATTATCTTAGTGATTCGTTAGGATATTTTCATTTCAAAACTAACCATTATGTAGGACCACAAGTGTTTGCAACTTCTGGTACTGGTGTTCCTTCTAGTCTTTCTGATTCAGATGATGAGGATGACATTTTTGTGGTTCCATCCTATTCCACCACGGTTTCTCCTACTCCTCCTAGTGATGCATCTCCATTAGATGTACAGGATTCCCAAGCAGCTCTTGACACTCTTCTCAAATAGCAACAAGAAGCTACTAAAGCAGCAGCTCAAGGTAGTTTTAAGTTTCCCGTGGTTGAGCCTACTGACAAGGTTGCTCCTGGTACTCCAGCTTCTGCTCCTAGTGCTAGCTTATCATCTACTGGTACTCCGGCTAGTGAGTCTGCTTCCAATACTCGCTTCTCCAGTCCTTCTGATTTGGGGAACCATGAAAAGAAGTCTTCTACCATGCTGGATGATATTCATAAACAACCGGTAGATGGGATTTTCCAAAATGCTTCATATGATGCTGACTTTGTTGGTGATCTCAATAACTTGGCACCAGAAGTGGAGGTTTCTTCCAATCCAGTCTTGCAATCACATAAAGATCATCCTACCACTCAAATTATTGGAGATCCTGGTTCTACTGTCAAGACACGCAGAATGCAGCAGAAGGCCTCGTTTGATCATCATGCTCTTGTGGGCTATATTGAGGATCAAAAGCGTAATAATCATACGAACTTTCAGCACTGTTTGTTTGCTTGTTTTCTTTCACAGGTGGAACCTAGGTCTGTTTCTCATGCTCTTGAGGATCAAAGTTGGGTGGAGGCTATGCAGGAGGAAATGCAGCAATTCTTGTTTCAGAATGTTTGGGTTCTGGTTGACTTACCAGATGGAAAGACAGCTATCAATACCAAATGGATTCTGAAGAACAAGAAGGATGCACGGGGAATTGTCGTAAGGAATAAAGCTAGGCTTGTCGCACAAGGACACACTCAAATTGAGGGCATTGACTATACTGAAGTCTTTGCGCCGGTTGCCAGGATCGAGGCCATTCGTCTGTTTTTGGCCTTTGCTTCATATGTTGGCTTTACGGTGTTCCAGATGGATGTCAAGAGTGCCTTTCTCTATGGCAAAATTGACGAGGAAGTGTATGTTACTCAACCTAAGGGGTTTGTAGATCCACTTCATCCCAAGAAAGTCTACAAGGTGGTCAAGGCTCTTTATGGGTTACATCAGGCTCCTAGAGCTTGGTATGAGCGTCTTTCAACTTTCTTGTTAAAGAATGGTAATAGAAGAGGTACTATTGATAAAACACTATTTCTTCGGCGGAATTCCAAGGATATTATCCTTGTTCAGGTTTATGTGGACGACATTATCTTTGGTTCTACAAGGAAGGAGTGGTGTGATGAGTTTGAACACTTGATGAAAGGCGAATTTTAGATGAGTGCGATGGGAGAACTGTCATTCTTCCTTGGTCTTCTGGTCAAACAACAATCGGATGGGATCTTCATCAGTCAAGATAAATATGTCCATGAGATTCTTCAGAAGTTTGACATGGATCCTCTTAGACCAGCAGCAACTCCTTATGAAGTTGCTAAAATCAAACTTAAGAATGAGCCAGACCCCCCGGTAAATGTTCACATGTATAGGTCTATGATTGGCTCTCTCATGTATTTGACTGCACCAGGTGACTCCAACGGTTTCGAACTTAAATGCAGTGAAGAAGATTTTCAAGTATATTAAGGCTCAACCTAAATTGGGTCTATGATATCCTAGAGAATCTCCTTTTGTTCTAGAAGCCTATAGTGATAGTGACTATGCTGGTGCTAATAATGACAGGAAGTCTACTACTGGTGGTTGTCAATTTTTTGGTCGTCGGCTTATTTCATGGCAATGTAAGAAACAGACAATCGTAGCTACTTCTTCAACAGAAGCTGAATACGTTGCTGCTGCTAGTTGTTGTGGACAAGTTTTATGGATCCAAAATCAGATGTTGGACTATGGTTTCAATTTTATGAATACCAAAATTTTTATTGACAATCAAAGCACTATTTGCATTGTGAAGAATCCTGTATTTCATCAGCGGACGAAGCATATTGAGATTCGGCATCATTTTATACGCGATGCCAATGAGAAGAAGCTGATACAGGTTCTTAAAGTTCATACGGATGACAATGTTGCTGATTTGCTGACTAAAGCTTTTGATGGTCCTCGGTTTAACCACTTGGTGGTTCATATTGGGATGGTCAATCCTTGAGGTCTAGGATTGAGGGGAGGCAAAGCCTAAGGGTAGGCTTTGTGTACATATTAGGTTAGACTAACGTATTAATAGTATGTAACAACATAGTTTCTTGGTTATGATGGTGTGTGGTGCTTATGATGGAGGATTTTTGCTCTCTTCTGGTGGATATGGCCTTACATGACTGGCTTCTGGTCCTCTTTGGTCAGCTTCTAGTTATAATTGGTTGGCTTCTGGTGGTTTAAAATCCTTCCATGTCAAGTGGTGTTTGGCTCCTGGTACTGGTCTGGCATCCTGTTCATTCCTTTTGTCCTTTGTTAATCACGTTTTGCTCCTGGTCTGACCATTGTGTGCTTTGACTTTTGGTCAACGCTCCCATTCCTGGTATTTACAAGTTTGAATTCCGCATGTTAATTGGGAGTTGGTTATTATGTTAAAAAGGGCAAGTGGTTACTATGCAATTATGGTTTAATTTGAAAGGGCAACCCCCCATTAATAGGGGTCAATGAACAGTTACCACTTTCTTTATATATGGTCAACATACACCCTTGACTCACTCATTACAATTAACACACACACAAAACCGCTTCTACTCTTTACACCCTAATCCCAATCCTTCTTCCATCAATTCATCAAGATCCATGGCTGCTCTTGCTTACCAACCTGCTCACAACCGTGTTGCTTATCTGGGTGATGGTCCAAATCGTGAACATTTTGCTGACATCTTGGATTTCATTGAAGCTTCTAACTTAAGGTTTGCATTTACTGTCTGTCCCACCATATATGATAGTGTGATTCGTCAATTTTGGGCGTCTGCTCAGCTTGTGAATGTGGCTGGTCGTCCACGTGCACTCCATGCTACCATAGATGGACGTGCATATGTGGTGACTGAAGCTTCCATTCGCTCTTCTCTTCATCTTCAGGATGAGGGGGGTGTTGAATCAATCCCCAATTCGGAAGTATTGGAGGGGATGGCTGCTATATGTTATGAACATGGGGGGAAGTTTAACTTCCAGAAAAATAGGTTTTCCCCCCAATGGAAGCTTCTGGTTCACTTTTTAATCCATTGTATGAGTCCCAAGTCTGGGAGTTGGGATGCTTTCCCTACTCCTTTGGCTACTGGTCTTATTTGTTTAGCCCAGGGTAGAGTGTTTAATTTTTCTCATTATCTATTTGAGGGGATGGCTAGTAATTTGTCTACTGCTGGTTCGAGGAAGAAATTTCTTATGTACCCTAGGTTTCTTCAACAAATCCTTGTTTGCATTCCACGTGATAGGACTGAGCATGTGCCATCTAAACTTATAGCTAAAGTGTATTACAATATGATGAATGGGTTTACTGGGGATTGGAGGCCCCTGACAGAAGCCATGTTAGGGTTGGCTCAGGGTCCTATGGGTGAGGAGGAGGAGGCTCCTGAGTTTGTTGTGATAGATGATGTCCCCATGGAGGAGGAGGCTCCTATTGTTGGTGCCATTCCTGTGTTAGAGGATGAGCTAGTTGAGGAAGTGGTGGGTGAAAGACCATCTTCTACCAAGGCTGGTCCTTCCTCAGTCCCACAACGGTCTCCATTTGTGGAAACTCCACCTCCTAGTCCTGCCCCACACTCGACTGATATCCCGTTTGATGCTAGTTCTCCACAGGTTGACCCACATGTTGCTTCGGGCTCCAATGATGCTTTCCCTGATCCAAGTTCTCTTGGTGGGCAGGCAGAGGAGCCTACTACACTGATATCTTTGCTTGATCTTATGCGCAGGTACCATGAGAGGATGATTTGTTTGGAAGCTGACTTAAACCAACATCGGAAGCTTACAAGGGAGTTTGTTCTTCCTCTGGCTGATCGCATTAAGGCGTTGGAGACTCAACAACGTCGTCGCAAGAAGCATGTGGTCCATTCAGATTCTGAGGATGAGGGTGCGGAGAATGTTGAGGATGGCTTGACGTTGTTGGCAAAGGCTGCCTTTGCTGATAAAGTTTATGATGATTTGCCGGTTCCTCCAACGTCCTCCAATGTTCCTTCTCCTGGTGCTATTCCCCCTTCTATGGGTGGTGATTCTGATCCTGCTGTTGGTTCTCATGCTGGTCCCTCTCATGATCCGAAGGGAAAAGCCCCAATGACTGATGCTCCATCTCCATCTCGCAAGCGTACTCGTCGACAGATTGAAGAGGAAAGGCTTGGTGAAGAGGCTGCTCGTCGGGTTCAGGCTGAGATTGATGAAGCGGATAGGGCTGCTGAGGAAGAGCTTCGAGAGCGCAGGCGTGCACAGATTCAGCATGATGCCATGCATTGGAGTGATGGTGAATGGATGCAAGTGTTGACTGTTCTCACTCGGGATTATGCTCAGTTTAAAGATCTATTGGGTGATGATGTTGATGAACACAATTGTATTCTACGTGCTATGGTAATGATGCGTAAGCACCAGTTGGCTCTTGCTGCAGACCTTAAGAAACAGAGAAGGAACAGACCTTTATCTCGGGCTGAGGAGCACCAGCAGATGCAACGTTATGTGAAATATCAATCTGCTGCTCATTTCAATGCTCCGTGGACTTGGGCTCGGGTGAGGGCTTTGACTTTTGATGAGCTTAAGGCCCTTTATGAAAAGATGGTGAAGCGTCAGAGTCAACCTATTCCGGAACGCTTTATTTACCATCCTCGTGGTGTGACTGCTTCTATGCCTGCTGATTCTACTGGTCCTTCGTCTGCACCCACTCCTGGTTCTGTTGGTAGTCCTTCTGGTTATGTTGCCACTTCTGTTGGTCCTTCTACTACACCTTTGGTTGCTCCTATGGGTTCTACTGCTGGTCTTGCTACTACCATCTTTGTTACTACTACCACCACTCATGCTTCCACCACCACACCTGTTACTACCACCACCACACATGTTCCTGCAAGCACCTTTGTTGATACCACCATACCTACTGCTACTACATCTGATGTGCCATCTCCATCACCACCAGTTCCTGCAACACAACCTAATCCTATTTCTGATGCAGCTCCTAGTGGTCCATTAGGTGGACACGTTCATGAGTCTACTTCTACTGCTTCCCCTGCTGCTGCTGAAGTTA
This sequence comes from Glebionis coronaria, assembly GCA_025667525.1. Taxonomy (NCBI): domain Eukaryota; kingdom Viridiplantae; phylum Streptophyta; class Magnoliopsida; order Asterales; family Asteraceae; genus Glebionis; species Glebionis coronaria. The sequence continues at coordinate 783,969 of JANFOE010001095.1, forward strand.
AGGTAAAGGTTGAATCAACACCTTCTGCTCCCACACCTCGACGTTCCATTCGCCAGAAACAAGCTCGTCGTGTTCACCGTGGTAAGACAGTTACTTTTGAGAAGCGTGATCCTGAGAATTTAATTGATGCAGCTTCCGACAGCGATTCTGACTTGCCCTTGGGCAATGGGAACATTACTGGTTATACGGTTGAGCATTCTACTACACTTCCTGGTGGTGTGTCCCATCGGATTACTTTGAGTGATGGGTCTGTGCGCTTGGCAACGAGTTTGCAGGGTGTATTGTCTTGGGCTGACCGTATGGATCTTATGGCGTTGTATGGACTTGTTGATTCTAGTATGCCGTTTACCCAATGGCTGTGTCTTCCTGGCCTGGTCTCCGTATCTGGGCTGATCTCAAGCTGATGTTGGATCCTCCTCCAAATGCTCCTGTTTCGGGCATATGGAAGGATCAAATGCAATGGGAGATTCTGCGATGGAAGCTATATGCTGGATGTGGAGTTCATATGTTGGAATTAGCATCTGGTCATATGGTGTTTATGCTGACGGATGTGGAGTATCCTTTGACTATTTCTTCCATGGAGGCGATGTTGGCGAGTCACTTGCAAATTTCTACTGCTCCTTCTGGAAATGATTCAAGTATGGCCACGGCATTGGTAGAGGGTATTCAGGCACGGTTGCTAGCAGATAAGAAGGCTGCTTCTGGTATGTAAGGTGATTGGGTTGTAAGTGTTTATGCTTTGTATTTTTGTTCATTTGTTCTTATTTTTATTCTTTTCACCAATATGTACAGTGATTGGTGAATTTCATTCTTTATAGTTAAAAAAAATAATAAATAAAAAAAAATATACTTTTTATATAATATCTGCTTATACTTTAAACACAGTTTAGCTTTTATACTTGTACATAATATCCCTTGGCTGTTTCACAATGTGGTTCCTGGTTTGAGCTTGTCCTGGTACTTGGTTTCACTTGGTGTTGGACGTGGTTCACACAACAAATGGTTCTCAACTTACCATGTCTAATCGACAAGAAAAAGTTGATTCACCTTGAGGGTACGGCTCCTGGTGCGATTCTCAAATCCGTTGATGGTTGCCAGGTTACCCAAAACTGGATGGTTTTCACTTGCCATGGTCCTAGACTGAAAAGTGGCTAATCCAAGGGGGTACGGCTCTTGGTAAAGATCTTATCAAATCCGTTGATAGCTGTAATAGCTTGCTTAAAGCTATAGGGTGTTCAACTCACCGATGCTTCATTGCTAAGAGTTGGCGAGTCCAGAGGGGTACGGCTTCTGGTAAAGACGCATCAAATCCGTTGACGGCTGTGATGGTTTGCCTAAAATCGTCAGGGTACTCTCACTCACCATTGATTCACGTTCTAAGAGTTGGGTTGGGTTCTAGTCTCCCAGGGTGATGCTTATTCCACCAGAATGACTAGCTAGCCCAAGAGCGAGCAGCTACTTGGTAAAGGCTCATCAAATCTGCTCATGTTGCTGAAAAGATTCAACACGATGCTGATTTGTTACAAGCTTTGGAGAAGCTTCTAGTGTTTCATGTTGCGGCGGTTACTCTAATTCTTATCTTGTTGATGCTGCTATTTGTTTTGCTGATACAATCCTCGGGCTTTCTTTGCACGTTTTCCAGGAAACTTGAACTCAACAGGTCAAATTCAAGTTTAGGGGAAGATTGTTAAGACCATTGTAATAGTTATATGTAATAGGTAGACTAGGAGGTATGTAGTTCCTCCTGGTCCTAGTCGTAGTAGGAGCAAGTCCTGCTCCTGGTCCTAGTCGAAGTCAAACTTTATTATTTACTTAATATTCTGTTAGGATATGCATGAGATATGTTAGGAAAGGATATGCATATCAGTTTTACACGTTTTCTTTAATGATGTATTAGGGTTTCCTTGTAGTATAAAAGGAACCTTGGGCAGAAGGGTTAGACACATCTTCACCAAACGTAGTTCTAGTCATTATCAATATTAGAAATCCTTAGAAAGGATCAAGTCTTTATAGTTATTCTGTTCTTCTTAATTATATTTATATTCTACATTCATATTGTGTATAGAGTCTCTTTGTGATTTGACTTGTAATTACAGAAGTCATTCACCGGTCCTGACAGGCTGCAAGATCTACATCTAGTAGACCCAACACTGTGAACCCCTACGGTCCTGATCCCTGCCGTTACCATTGTTCCTGAATTAACAATTTTTGGAGTGTCAGAATACCATAACATAAAATAGTTGAACCTGAAAGGAGGTTAATGTAGGGACCTGCTGTTGTTCGAGTTGTTAGCGTTGTTACGATAACTATCGTTACTGCCACGCCTCTTAGAACCAGAACGGTCGTTAGTCTGACCGTTTCCCTTGGATGCTTGCTGCTGAGCGGCTGCAAGCTTACGGTCGTCAGTCTTTTGCCTGGAATATAATATTGAACAGAGGATTATACGAAATGAATAATACTGATGGAAATGAATTGTTTACAATTGGTGATAGAAGATACCTCTTCACTGCTCTGTCATCACCGAACTCCTCTCGTTCCTGAAGCATCTCGAGCTTACGGGATGCATCGGCCACATGTGCCACTGTAGTGAAAGTAGCACATACCAAGTTGTTGGAAACCGAAGTGCGAAGTGCCCAGCGAAACTCCTCAGCCTGCTCCACAGCAGTTCCTGCGGTTGGACCCAGAAATCCTGCTAAACGGAGAAGCCATTGCATGAATTCATAGCTGTTTTCACCAGCAATCTATCGAATGTTATGGTAGTCCCTCTTGAGCTTCTCTTGCTCAGCATGTGGAAAGTACTAATTAAGGAAGATCTCCTTAAACCGGTCCCATTTCAGCTGTGCAACCTAATTGTCACCACCGTTGGACTGCTTGACCGATTTCCACCACTAAAGCACATCACCTTCAAACTTATAGCAAGCCAGTCTTGCCTTGAAAACACCATCACAACCCATTGCATCGAAAATCTTCTTGATGTGAGAAATCCAAGCTTCAGCCTCGTTAGGGCTGTAAGTTTGCTCAAATGAACGGGGTCGCTGCTTGTTGAATCTCTCCAACCAAGTCATAAGAGTAACCGGTGGAGGAGGAGGAGGATTGTTGTGATTGCCATGAGCCTGGAATTCCGCCTGAACTTCATCTATTATTTCGTCGCGAAGTTGGGGAAGAAGGGCTTGCAGAGCTACATTGACAGCTGCTGTCAAATCTGGAGTATTGCGATTGTTCACCATCTGTCAGTTTAAAACAACAAAATGCAACATAAATCATAAATCTAAAATAAGATAACATAAGAATGCATGAACAATGTATAAATCAAAGAAGCAGTTTATAATGCATGAAACAATGTAAAAATGCATGATGCAGTTTATAAAACTTTTATATGAACGGGAGTGAACGCCTATGGTCAGTTCACTCAAAACCAAAGACATGGCGCGGGGACGCCAATGGGTCGGTCCTAAAGTTAAAACTTTCGATAAAAGCACATGCGACTAAATAAGGCAAGTCATGTACCAACCATTACTTAGTCATAAACCTTCTACAATGATATGAATGCATGAAATAAAATGAAAATGAATGAATGCATGAAAACCAACTATCAGTTCTAGGAAGACACTAGTGACTACCCGTACGTCACATGTCATGTTTTATAGAGCTACATGTCGAAACCTTGGCTCTGATACCATAATTGTAACACCCCATTTAATAGGATAGAGTGCTACACTAAATTATGGCGTATCATCAAAGCATGCAAGGTAAATGTCTAAACATTCATGACCATAAATAGAAATACCGGAACCAAACATCGGTAGTCTAGTAACTGACACACAAGCAATATAAGTACTGTAAATCGAAAGGACTAAACAATGTCCAAAAGGAGTAAAGTATGATAAAGTAGGAATAAATGCATAAGGTGAAGAGCCGGATAGCTTCCAATCCGAATGCACATACTCTACTTGCATCCTTGGGTACCTGTCGTTTAGGAACATGGAAAAGTAGACGGCTAAGCATAATGCTCAGTGCACGAATATACAATAAAGCATGGATAACATAGAATATGGAAGCATATAAAGAATATAAAGCATGAATGGCAGCGGAAATGAATAAGTCCTAGAAAACCTAGTTGTCTGTCATTTTAACTAGTTTTAATTCTAAAAACATAGCTTATGTTACTTATGAAAATATGTATTAGTTAATGTACCATAATAGCCAATATAGGTCATGAGGTCAACAACGTGCATGAATACTTGGAGGGGAGACCTCGTCATGCAATTAGAGGGGTTGCCTCTAATTAACTAGTAAGTGGGTAGGAGGGATCAGCTTCTTATGAAGGATGCAAGGCACACAACACATTCACCATGAAATCCTGACTGAAACATGTAACTAGGATGCACCCAAATGCCCCACATGATAATATAATAATAAAATGGCCAAATAATTGAAAAGGGACGCCATGAGCTATCACTCCGTCGTGGTGAAGTCATAACACTAGTACCCCTATTTGTATGGTTATGGTACCTACATAACTAGGTGAAATTGGTCATGCATGTATATGGCTAAGGTAACTAATAAAACATAAGCATTTAATTTGTAACTACTGGGGAAAACAGTTGGCTGCATACGAGAAATCCTAATGAAGGAAGAGATTTTCCTTACTGAAAGACGGGAAATCCGTACCTTATGTCCAGTAGAAGCTAACGAAAACGATGAAGACTGACCCGCCTCTACGGATAACACTACATAAGAAATATGGACGTGAATGAGTTGTTTGAATTACATGTGTTTTACTGGTTTCATGTGTATTATTAGCTTGTTATATGTATTCTGTCATGTTTCACTGTTTATTGTGTTAACTGTAGTTATTATGATGTTCTATTGAATATTATTCATGTATTAGTGTATTATAATACTTTTATTGTAATATTAAGTAACTTTCTAAAAATAGCAGATTTACATAAATAGTATGTTTCTAAAAATAGAAAGTTTTTAAAAATAGTAAGTTTCCATAATTAGAAATAAACTGACTTATAAATAATAATTAAAGTTTAAATAGTACAATACAAGTCTTGGTTACAGTTCGTTAATTAATTAACTAGTTAATTTAATTAAACTATACATTATATGATTTTAATTAAAATACATGTTTTAATTAAAGTGACTAAGTATAAATACCTTAGGTTATACATGAATTAATTTAAATAAATTAATTAACCTAAAGTTTAATACAACTTGACTTATAAAAATAGTTTTCATGAAAAAACCTAAATCCCGAGCCCGTGTTTTAAATAAGTCGAACCAAATATGCTATAAACAAGTCCCACCGAGACCTTGGAGGGGTCTCGGTTGACACTAAATAAATCAACCAAACATGTATCCATACCCCGACTTAAAGTCGGGGTCCCTTTGGTCTCGGGTCCGAACAACAAAAACAAACCGAGCCCCTTTGGGGGTCTCGGTGGTGCCTCGGTGCACACAACCAAACAAACAAACACACCCCGACCTTTGGTCGGGGTTTCTTGCCTGCGTCCGAGCCCAACCAAGCCAAGCCGAGACCTTTATGGTCTCAGTGGTGGTGATAAAAGCAAGTCGAGCACCCCTTTGGGGTCTCGGTTGTCTCGGCCGAACAAAACCGCACACAAACCAAACCCCATGACATGAATTAATTAATCTGGGTTGTGTTCTTACATGTTCTTGATGATTAATTAATTTAAAACATGATATACATAACAAATTAAATAAGATGAAAAGGGTTTTGATTATACCAACGTGTGTAGAACGAAAAGATGATCACGTTTAAATAAACAAGTAACAAAAATCTTCCGGTTCTCCCTTGTCTTTGATGTAGGCCGACGGCACCAAGAGAGGACAAGGAGGGGACAAAACTTTTCTGAAAACATAAAATAATGAAGAAGGATTTCTCTTGATGTTTTTAATAAAATTGATCTTGGGCGAAAAGGCCCACTTGGCCTCCTTCCTTGCTCTAGCCGCGACATATAGGGCCCACCAAGGGTAACCCGTAAATTTCCGTGTTAAAACAATTAGCGTGTATGTTCGTGATTTAGTATTCATGATTTTGGTATTCGTGATCGTGTCACATTTATAATATTCATGATTGTTCATTATTTATTTTCGTGACACGTGTATTAATATTATAAATGGAAAGTTTAAATTTTATCGTGTTTTCGTAAGTTACTGTTCACGTGTACTGTTCATAGGTTTTTAATGCGGGTTTTACACCCACACTTGTTTGCAAGAGGTGGACAATTCCCAACATGATACAAACTACATCGACCACACTGCGGGTTCACTTTGTTTCCTTGGGTTCCAGTAGTAGCACGAACACCATAATCCCTCTTAAAGTTGTATTGTTGATTCCTATTCGGTCCTTGGTTATTTTTGTTACGCTAACCTCCTCTATTCTGCCCTTGGTTTGAATGTGCAGCTTCCCACTTTCTCTTATTTCCCTCAGCAATACTATCCTTTCTATCCTGCAGTTTCACGTCCATCAAAGCATGAGCCATCTGAACAGCTTTATCAAAAGTCTTGGGTTTCGGCGAAGTAGTCTCTCCCTTGATATTACTAGATAAACCCCTGATAACTGCTTCATCTTCTTACGGTCATCAACAAAAGCATCAGGACACAACAAACACAAATCAGAAAATCTCTTCGTATAAGCCACAATATCATTATTCCTCAGCACCAAATGCCTCAACTCATCCTCCAACTGACCTAACTCTTCCTCAGGACAAAACTTTGCAGTCAACAGTCCTTTGGTCACAGTCTATGTTCTAGCTTTAGCTTCAACCAAACCTACTGTAGCTACCTGACTATTCCACCAACTTAATGCATCATCCTGAAAAGTAGCTGCAGCAAACTTCACCTTACTAGCTTCTGAACATCCACTGATTTCAAAGTTACTTTCAACCTTCTCAATTCACCTTCTTAACTCCAAAGCACCACCAGTACCACGAAATTGGGTAGGTCCACATTTCATGAAACTAGAATAAGAACATTCCTTCTGAACTTGTTGAGCAACAACATTACCTCCAGCTTGACCAGCATCATTTCCTCTAATCGGTTCATCAGCATTTCCTTTGACTAGATTAACATCATTCCCTGCAACTTGACCAGCAGCATTCCTATTCTCAGTCTCATGGTTCCTCGTAGCACGTTCGGCTTCCAGCGCTCTAGCAATCGCTTGCTCAATCATGGTATTCATAGTAGCAGTTGTCAATTTCGGCGGCATATTTAGAGAATTAATCAAACAACAACTCAGTAATGGCAGAAAAATGCCTCCCAACTGCTTCCTGTGTCATTACAGAAGAAAAGAACAAGTAAGTATTCATATCAAGATAAGAAGAAGAATTTCTTTATCAAGACGTGTCATGGATACTACATGCACAAACAACACAATCAACACTGAATCATTAACCAAATCACAAAAGAACTAAAAGACAAATCATAGATCATGATGGTAATTTGGATTACACTTGGAAAATTTCCACAAAATTATGACAAGTAATGTCACTACAACCCTTCATCACGGCAAACTTAAAAGTCATTAAGTTTCATCATAAACTACAGTACCAGTCTACTTAAGTTCTATTACAAAAATGATAATAAAAACAACATAAAGAAAAACTAAACATTTCATCCCCGCAGCTTCTTGTTCATCGGTTCGTCATCACTACTACTATCATCCTCCTCAAAGTCTTCTTCCACTTTCTCTTTTCCTTTCCGACTTCCTCCTTCACCTGGCTTCACCAACACCTGAGCTTCAACCTGACTTGGCACATCACGAATCACCACACCTCGACTAGGAAAAGACCTCACTGGTAAGTCCCACACATTCAACCTTGTATTCCTTTCTTGTTCCTCATGAAACCTTTCAAATTGCTCACTCAAATTCAACACCATAGTTCGCAGACTAGAAACTTCATCCATTTCCCTCGCTCGCACATACTCTGACCTTCTCACACTAGTAACAAACCTGTCAAACTGTCTTTCATTCTGCTCAAACCTTTTAATGAATCAGGTTTCAACTACATAACTTTCAAATAAAGACCTATCAAACTTTTTAAGAAACCAAAAAATATCTTCATATGATCTAGGACCTGGACAATACACCTTAGCAATATCATCATGAATAGATCGGGCACTAGCAGCATTACTGGACTCAGTAGAGAAATCATTCCTAACACAAGCAACCCTAGGCAAACCACTCAAGTAACTATCACAAGTAGGCAAAGAAGAACGTACAATAGGTCGATGACTATCCTGAACAGTCGGTGGCAGCATATTAGCTCTCGGGACATAACTACATTGCGTTCAGTCTGTCCAACTACAGTAGGAGCAATTCTATCATCCAGATATTCATAGGTCTCCTCATCGTCACTAGCACCAAAGTTATCTACTTCCTCACCTTCTAATATATCATTCATCTCAATCTAATCCTCCTTACAGGGTATATCAGCCATTTTCTACAATTATAAGGGTTCAAGGATACTTAAGGTCATTGTTAAAAATTAATATGCAATACTCATGCATCGCAGATGTTATACGTAACCCATGATATGCAGTGTAATGCAAATGATGTTTATGCAATGCTCGCAAAAATAAAATATGATAATGACAAGCACTCAGCGCACTTTCAATAACCTCGATACAATATCATAGTATTTACTTAATAAATACTCGGGAAATCATTTTAGTTCTGAGGGATACATCTATAATACAATACAAAACTAAAAGTGATCTTACCGGAGCGTTGTAGAGAAGTGTGTGCTTTTGAAAAATGAATACTTTCGACACCAAAGTAATAGTTTAGGAAAATTTACAAAATCGACTTAGTTCTCTATAACTTGTGGCTCTTATACCAATCTTTAACACCCCCTAGTTTACATTGCACAGCGGAAATACACAATTGGGTGCTAAACACAAGCATCATCGCACAAGGTATATTGAACGACTCAAAAGAGAGACGTTTACACATAAAATATAAACAAGATTTTCACATAATGTCTAAAACATAATTTCAACCCATAATGTACTAAAACGACACCAGAGTAAAGCGTTTAGTCCCCACGGATCTCGACCAGCAAACCAACAAGTTTCAGTACAGTACATAAACATTTAACAAATTGTTCAACAGTAAAAGGATAGAAATTGTTTTAGACTAGCAAACTTCAAAAGCCAACCCACAACATCCACAAAAAATCTCCGCCATCATTCACCTTCGATTACCTGAAACACATGCTTAAACGAGTCAACAATAATGTTGAGCGAGTCCATAGGTTTAACAAATCACATTTGAACACAAGAAGAAAATCAATCATAATCATTAATATAATTGTCGTGCACACAATCTATTTCAAGGCAACACATTGTATTTAAGCTCATGACATCGACGCCTTAACCAATTAGTCACCCACGCCAAATGCCAGCATGACTAGATAAAAACCATTTCCCCTCTAGGGTATCAATTGCTAGATATATACCACATTCTTAATCCCGTAAATTATCCTTTCTAGAGGTTACTCAGCGTAATGCCCTGGTCTAAGATAGGGTGGTCAACCCAATAGTACTATCATTGGAATAAGTGGTTATTCCCAAATCACAACATCAAGTCAGAACATAGTTAACGGTTCATGAATTTAGGGTCTTTAGCAACAAGGTACTCAATACAATGTAAGGCAACATAGGCAACATTCGGGTCCAAACAATTAATCATGACTTGTGTTCATTTCTTTTCAAATAGCATGTATCCCCCTCGCGGGTATTAAAACATTTAGTAGCTAGCATGAAAAGCAAGGCTACATACTCACCTTAGTATAGTAGACCTAGCGACATGATCGTCGATGATAGAGGATGCCTTTCAAACACGAGAACCGAACCTATCAACTAAGGCGCGTTCCTTAGTAATGTCTCGAGAAATAAACCATACATAAGAATATCAAACTCAAACTCATAAAATTACAACAAACTCGAGAGAAAACGATACAAGAAATAATATTACACTCTTCTATACATCTACTTTATCATTCTATACTCTCGACAAAATCCGGCAGCACATACCAAATGTACTAGCTCATTTACCCCACTTAGACTCGTCAACCGTTTATGAAACGACTCTAGGAACTAACTTACTATCTGTAGAAAGTCCTCTAATAAGTTTATCAAATGACTTTACTTCTAAAGTTCCCTGTCCGACTCATCTTTGAACTACAAAAACCGGACAGTGTTACGTTATCGACTCATATAACCGATTTAACTTCTATAAACGACTCAATTTGCAAAACCGACACTTAGGTTTGAAAATAGACTCACCCTCTAGGGTTTATACTTCTTCATCGGTCCTTGACTCATTTCAAAACTTAATCTATAGTCCCCGAGATTCGATCCAAATATCATCAGCAACTATATGTCGTGTCGATACTCGTCTCCCGGTACACGAATAATCAAAACATCATAACTTCTCGCTCGTTTGGAGCTAGAAGCTCTACTTTAACTCAAATCGAAGCTAATCGAATTCTATACAACCCTATGCCATTAGTTAAGCCTTAATAAAATCATAAGGTACCCAAAAATACCCTTTTTCTTACTGATCTAATTTACCCTTCTAAAACTTACATGAATTCATGTTTTTAGCTAAAACCAACCATTCTTATGATCATCCCATAACCCTAATACTAACATAACTCATCTATAACACTTGTATCATAATCAAAATCAAAAACCCAAAATCAAAATCAAGTTTTTAACAAAAACTCAGCATAAAAATCCTTTGATCATCACCATAATCACATGCATGATCATAGTTTTGACCTACCAACCCTAAAAAATAAAACACCATGCATGTAGCAAAATTTAGTACCAAAATGATCTCCTTCAACTCTAAGGATGGGTCTTATATTAGTTTAGCTTAGATCAAGCTAGAAATTTGATGAAAATTGATTATATGTGTAACGAGGGGTGATGGCATGTAAAAGAAAAATAGAGAGGAAAAAGTTTTTCTAGGTTTATGTTAACTATGTGTAGTTAGGTGGGAAATTAGGCTTTTATATAGTGGTGGACGTACCATTCTTATCAATTTGCAATAGTTGTGGTCCAAATTGAAAATAGTTAGCTAAAAAGCGGGAAATTACTATTAGTCAATTTTAAAAATATTCACGGGGATCGAGTTTCAAAAAAATACTTCTCAAAAGTTAAAACGTACCTCAAATATAATAATATCGTCTCCCGACTCGACTTAACACGTCATTTCAAAAGAAAACATCAAAAATGACAAACATCGAACAACCGACAATAAATCGTAAAATATTAGGCATCCATCGACATCACGCTTGTTAATACTCCTTATACTTATTAAATATAAAATAAGTCTCCTAACATCGGTTAAAACTTAAACCACAAAGAAAATAAAAATCATTCAAACTCATCAAAATTTTCAAAAATAGTCGTAAAGTAAGATTAAGCAATGACCTCGGTTTCAGGTTATCAGAGTTGCAAAGCTTCTAACGGATATTAAACAATTTGAAAAAAAATTATGTAAGTATTAATCGTTCATGGTTTACAAACAGTTGTATTGACTATATAAAATACCAAAATCTTAATATATACAGGATAAATGAATATCCAAAAAAGTGTAGATGAGTAAAGTACTTGATTTAGGAATTTTGATCTGGGATGAAGTTGTCATGTTGGAGATAGTAGGCATGCTGGATGTATGGATTTCATAATTTATGTTTTTGATTTACAGTTTAATGTTTGGTTATGAACGTAGGGTATGCATTATCAGGTGTATATATAGTTGCTTGGTCATAATCTTAAGTTTATTTTAATGTTTAGATATACATGTTTATTCTGTATGACTTATCAATTTTACCAATTTTATACATAATAATATATTCTCTGGATATATCATTGAACAAATTTTAAACAAAATAATAATGTTTATCTAAATAATATATTCTCTAGATATATCTAAAAATGTTATATATCTTCTTGTTTTTGTCCAGAATTTTGGTTTAAAATTTTATGATCATATAAAATAACATTGAAATATCTGGGTTTTCATATTTTTTGGTCTGAATCCATTTGCTGCAGCAACCACCATTGCTGCAACAATAAGTATGAAATGAAAATAACCTTTCAAATTGAAATTATGTTCTTTTATCAAACATAAAGGTACTTTTATGTTGCTCCTAGGTATCAAACATAAAGGCAACAAAAATCATGACTTTTAACGTATTAGATTTGTGTTTTGTAACATATAACCGCGTCCAAAATTCACATCAAAACACCTCTTTAGTCAGGGTCAGTGATAACTAATAAGGTTATCGTAAGTCGTAACTTGAAGGACCTACTCTAACATTATATTCATTATCTAAGTATTCTGACCTAGTATTAAAGTCATGGTCTAATGGTGGTGAAGTAGTTACACCTTGACATATAAATCGATAAACAGGCCCAAAATCAATCCCAGTCACTTTAACCTACTTTCTTCTTAGGGCCATCTAATTCTGTCAGGTTTTCTTTCTCAGTATGACCCGGCACACTCGTTGAAAACCTTATAACATATGAGTGTCTATAACTCACTTCACAGATTGTGCGTATGGTCACACTTAGTGTTTTCCTTTCTGCATCCAACAAATATTGTTTGCTTCACGGGTGATAAATCAAACTCTTGTAGAACTTCGGCTAGTAGCTTCTGCTTCTTTTCTGTAGAATAGATACATAGCATATATAAACTACAGTAAACCAAACATACTAATATCTAAAGCTATGATATGTGTGAAGTAAAGAAATCGGTTCTCCTTAGTGGGCTAAGAAAGTGTTAGAGAATTATTGAGTTGCTAACAAAGAATGTTACCAATATGTTTAGTATGGATACAAATATCGAGGCTGATATTGCTGCTATACAACAATCAGGTCCAAGACGTACCATATGTGGACACATAAGAGGCATGAGCATATAGTTCCTGGGCTGCCTGGGCTGATGTTGTTGCTATACAACGGTATCGGTGATGGTATTTATACATGTATTATGTCAATACCATAAAATCTTATAATATTCATATCTTTAACCACATAATACAAAATTTCGTTCTGTGTTTTAAGATTGCAAGTAGAATGACTCCTACAGTTAATTTAGAAAGTGTTAATATATAATTAAAAATTACCATAAACTATTCAAAATTTCCATACACTATTAGATTAATCATTTATCTGTCCGCAAATCAATTTATTTTGAAATCCAAAAACATAAACCTAACACAAACCAATTTATTCCAGAAAACAAAAACCTAAACCTTAGGAAAACCAATTTATTCAAAAAAACAAAAATCATAAACCTAAGACAAACCATTGTTTGTAATTTATTTGCTGGAAATTAAAATTTTGCTTTAAAAAATGCGTTAGATAGATGAGTGAGATCTATTCTTGTTCACTATCAAAGGTTTTTTTCCACCTTGACTGTCACAATTTTCTTCTTCACCTTTGAATCATCCTCTTCATCTTCTGCTTCATAGTTTGATAAATCAGTAAAAACATATTCTTTTTCTTTTTCATTTCCTCGTGTTTCACAAGTAACTTCTTTGTTCTAAGTGATTGTTGTAGCCTCATCATCTTCTCCATCTTTTGTAATCTCATCATCTTCTCCATCTTTTGTAACTTCATCATCCTTTCTATCTTTTGAAACCTCATCATCTTTTGAAACCTCATCATCTTTTGCATCCTATTCATAAAACACGTAATAAATTATTATTTTATACTAAAAAAATGCATGTTTTTAAGGATCTTTTAGACAAAAGTATAATACCTCAATTTGTTCAATAGAGTCACTTGAATAATCTACATCTTCAGACTATAACATTTAGATTAAAAATGATTTAGCAATACGAATTCTAAAAAATTAATGATTAGTTGTTAAACATGATTTAACAAAAGAATGGATTTAAACTCATCGTTAAAGAAACCATTTTTGAAGTGTTGACTGTTGCAACATCATTGATAACTTTTTCAGCTCGATAGACATGACTGTTGTTTTTGTTATTAGATTCGTAAAACTTTACTTTAAACAGATATTGTTTCCCAATAATCTGATTAAGATCATTAGGAAAGTAATCATCTTTATTCATTCCTTGCTCTTGTATAATCTTCCATGTTGATAAACTGGTCATGTTATAGACACTATTATCAAAAATGACAACTTGTTCCGTCCTAGTTTCATCAAATATACGGATAATTAACTTGAACCTACAAATGGCAAATAATATTTGATACTAAGATTTTACTCAGTTAAAAAGTTCGTTATAGTGGTCTAATCGAATTGATCCTGGTTAACTATGTGACTCAATTGTCTTTGGTGAAACAAATGTTGTGTCGTTGTAGGAAAATTAAAAGGTGCAAAAACTTTAAAGTAAATGGCAAGAAAAGTAAATCTAAATCTAATTTAAAATAAATGACGGGAAATTAAAAACGTGACAAAAAGTAAATGGGCACTTAAAGTAAATGAGCGAATTTAAAAATATCTAAAGCAAACTTAAAACGCAACTAAAACTTAAACTAAGGCAAGGCTAAAATAAATCTAAGGCAAGTAAACTTAAAGTGAAACTAAGGAAAAAGGCGGGAAAAGTAAATCTTGAAAATTAAAAATTAAAAACAGAAACTTAAAGTAACCTCAAAACAGCTCATTCGGAATAATCCTTCGTTCGGAATAATCACTCATCCGGAATGTCACCTTCGTTCGGAATGATTCTTCTTCACTCGGAATATTTACCAAAACCCTTGATCCGGAATAAAATGTTCACCCGGAATAAAACTTGATCCGGAATAAATTCTTTATTCGGAATATGTCACTTATCCGGAATAAATCCTTCACTCGGAATATAAGCCTTGATCCGGAATGTTCACTTGACTCGGAATATGAAGCTTGGTTCGGAATGTTTTGCTGATCCGGAATAATGTCTTGATTCGGAGTATATTCCGGATGACCCACCTTGATCCGGAATTGTGTCTTGATTCGGAATGTTCCGTATAAACTCCTTCACTCGGAATGTTCCGAATGAACTCGCTGATCCGGAATACTTTCCCTTGACTCGGAACTTCCACTGATTCGGAATGTTCCGAATGAAGACTTCGGTCAGAATGTTCCGAATGAACCTATTCCGAATGAACTTCCACTGATTCGGAACTTTCACTGAACAAATCTTTGGTTCGGAACAATCACAACACAATTCCTTGATTCGGAATGAACTTGTTGATCCGGAATGTAACTGGGAAACAGACTAACAGCGAAGAACAAGGGGAAAAAGAATAACACGAATCTAAACAAAAACTAATAAATCAACCAAAAGATTAAGCAAGACTAACCACAAATGATCAACTAATGATAATCAAACAAACCAAATCAATAAAACTAACAATAATAATCGAAATGATCAAAACCCACTTAACCAATTTAATAAAACTCAAGAACATGAACATGAACAATAAACATAAAGATTAAAATCAAACAAGAAAGGAAGATAGGAGATCAAACAATAAAAGTAAAGATTGACAAGAATTAAAAGGAAAATTAATTGAAATTAAATGTATTTAAGGTGCAAGACAATTAATTAAATGACATGTATTTAAATTGCAATTAAAGTAAATGGTGGAAGACTAATTGTCACACTTGGCCAACAAAAACTAATGAAATGAAATGGGTGCTATTTATAGGAGATTATGGAGGTGCTTATGAAGCTTCCTACCCTCTTTCTTCTTTCTTTAATTGCATCATTAAGTCCTTAATCTTCTTAATTCTTCGACTTTAATGACTTTGTCTTGGGATTTTTTTAAACTCGTCTTTTAATTCTTTAATAAATTAGACATGAGTTCTTCGGCTTTTAGTAAACTTCCGTCTTTTGACTTTTTCTTCGATAAATCTTCAGAATTGGTCTTGGACTTCCGTTCTTTTTGCACTCTTGATTTCTTGACTTCGTCTTTTGTCTTTTTCTTCGATAAAAGCCCGTGAATGCCCATGTTTTCTCCGCTTTTCACCTTTTCGTCCTAAATCACAACAAAAACACAAACCACGCATAATTCCGACATTTACGACATAAAATATACGTTTTGGCTTGGTTATTATTGTAGTTAAGTGGTAAAAAGGATGGGTGTTTACACACCTATCAAATCCCCTACACTTGACCATTGCAATGTCCTCATGCAATGCATTAGTTACAAAGCACGTTTATACTTTTCGTCACAATCAATCCATAATGGCCTTTATTAAAGAGATAGAAAATTCTAAACATTCAAAGGAAGAAAGTAAAGAAATCAAAAACATACCTTAAGATTTTGAAAATTGTCATGAATAATCATCATCCTCAAGTTTTCACATTCTCCAAACCAAGCTTAAAAACGAGATCATTGTTATTATAACTTAGCAAACTAACACGAACTCATGTGGGCCAATTATTCACTTAGACTTCCTTATTCCTAGGTGTATCTCTTATATTTTATTATTGTCTTGAATGATCACGAGGATGCATTGTTGACTTATTTCGATAGTTATTTAGGCTGAAAATAAAGTGGGACGATTTAATCAATAGTTAGCTAAAGGACAAAATCTTTTAAAACTGCTTCTTGGGACCTCATAAAGTTCATATCTTGGCATAACTCGCTTCACGATTTGAGACCTTTCTCGGACCGATATTTGGCAGCGACTTCATACTTTGAATCTTGAGAGACGTTCATGAAATAATGGTCTTCTCTTCATAATAGGAATTTCTTCACTTGAAGTTCTGAGAGATTCTTCATACTTGGACCACGACTTCTTCATCTTTCTCCAATCTTTATTTGGGATTTTGATATACAAAGATCCGCCTCCTTTTTGGACTTGGATCTATTTATCCTTATACCTTGTTTGGGCCTTTTCGGATAGACTTCTCCATGACTTTTGGGGAGTACTTGCTTTTCGTCGTGTGTCTCGATCCTTCATATTTTTTTTGATAAATGATTCTTCACATCACTTTTGGATCTTTAGCAACAAAAAGTAGCCCTCATGCCTTGTTAGGGTCTTTTCGGACTCGCCAATCTTCGCATCCCGCTTCAATAAGTTATGCCTTGGCTATGAACTCTAATCCATACCGAGCAACTTTTAAACGATTTTAGGCTAGAAGCTAAGTAACTTTTCAAATCGTACAACCTTATTTATTGCAGATAAATTTATTAACAAGCGATGGGAGAATAGGCTTATAATTAACTCACATAAATTCGCGAAAGAATACAAAACTTATATCTGACTCTATCATCTCTCGTTCTCCACAGTTTAAAATCTCAAGGAATGAGACTCGTGGATGCTTATCCTATTAAATCAAAGTTTTCGGTTTTCGAGTCGTCTATAGGATCTTGCAAACTCTTAGACTTTTTCAAGTTTAGAAATCGCGTTTTAAAGTTCCCTTGATAAACGACTCTCTAGGATCAATTATAGGAACTTGCGAAAAGTTCTTGTTCTTAACCCGTGAGAGTTAAGACTTTCGCGTTTTATAGCTCCCTATATAAAAGCCTAGCAAAACTTGACTTAAACACGTTAAGAATACTAGCTAGAGTAAACTTAGATAAGAAAACTCGGGTTGAGTCAAAAGATTCACAACGTTGAAAATTAAAACCACTTTATTAAAATTTTATTCTAGCAAAGAAAGAAAATAACTATACAAAGGTAAAACTAATAGGCCAAAATAGATCAAAAATTTTGAAAAATATCGAAAAATTGATTTTCCTGTTAAAATGAGGACACATACAAGGAAAAGAGCACTTAACTTCGATAGAAGTCCCCCCTACACTTAATATAAACATTGTCCTCAATGTTTAAGCATGTGGGAGTAAACTCCCCTACACTTAGGACATTGTGCACTTTGTATAAATCTTGCTAAGGAAAAGACAACTAGCGAGATTACTATTTTAATATTGAGAAATACAAAATAGTGAATCGAAAAGAGTTAGGATAGAACTGGGAAGACGGAAACACGGAATCACGGGTCGTCAAAAATCATCAAGAGTGGATCATTGAGCGCTCGAATCCCTAAATATGAGAAGAGAGGAAATAGCAAACACCAACGGGTCTCCCCTACACTTATGATAAAGATAGCTAAAAGATAGATACATGGGTTGCCTCCCAAGAAGCGCTTGATTTTTGTTCACCAAGTCGTGAGCCTGACTCGACCCATAGGAAGAAGCATGAAACACATCCACCGGGATCAAAGACATAGTTTTCGTCCATCAAATAGCACAAGCTTAAGGCGAACAAGGCAAGCCAAAGAAGAGTAGGCAAGGTTCCCTTAAGCAAAGATGGAGCACGGTGGAAACAAGTATGGTGAGGTGCAAGCATATCTTCATAAGTTCCAAAAATATTTCCTTTTATTTCATCAAATGGATACTGAGATGGCTTAAAAATATCAATACCGGGGTCGAACACCTTTTCCTTTAGGGGAAAATAGCACTCAGGCTCAGCAAACTGTGAAGATGATCCGCGAAGAAAATGCACAACCTCGTCCTCAGAAGGTGGAAAAAGAGGTGTCAAATCATACGTGCTGCGGATGTTGGTGTCGTCCGGTTGCTTCTCCTTTGAAAGAATTTTCTTCAAATCCAAAGCAAGATCAAGACCATAATCTAAAGGAGGAGCATCACTCTCATGAGGGAAGTAAGTATTGAGAAAAGTAGAGAAGTCTTCCTCAAATGAGTAATCATCCAAAGTAGGATTAAGCATGGACGTCGGAGGATCTTCATCATGAGAAGAATCACTCGAAAGAGTATCGGCCTCATCAAAATCATCATAAGTGGGCATCTCGGGATACTCGGAGGTAAAGTCATCATAATCATCTCCATCGAAGCTAGAATCATCATCATAAGCATCATAGATCGGTGGAGAATCATATATGGGTGAAGGTTCCAATTTAGAGAGAGAATCATCCACATCATCTTGAAACAGTGGATTATCATTGCAAGAATCGAATAGAGGATTGTTGTAGATGACAAAATCATCGAGCACATTAATCATATTCGCTGATTCTCTTCCATAGGATTTGCTTGTAAGCTTCCCCATTTTGAACACTTGTTGTTCATTCCCGACCCTTAAAATTAATTCACCTTCGGCAACATCAACTAAAGCTCGTCCGGTTCTCAAGAATGGCCGACCAAGTATTAAAGGAATACGAGGGTCCATTTTATAATCAACAACAACAAAGTCGACCGGAAAAGTGAAGGTGCCAACTTTAATGAACACATCTTCGGCAATACCAACAGGGTAAGCGAGAGTGCGATTTGCAAGCTCAAGAGTCATCTTTGTTGGAGTAAGGTCGGGTAATGATAGTGTTGTCCAAACACTTAAAGGCATCAGATTTATACTGGCCCCGAGATCAGCTAGGGCAGTAAATTCTTCGGTTTTGTTAAAAATGCAAGTCAACACAAAACGACCGGGATCTCCAAGTTTTTCCGGAAGTTCTTTAAGAATAACTGCAGAACAGTTTTCATTTAAGCGTGTGTTGGCGAGCTCAATCAGCTTCTCCTTCTTGTTAAGCAGTTCCTTGAATGCTTTTACAAATTTTGGCATGTGGACAAGTCTTCAACAAGGCTAATGTTGAAATTCATTTGAGAGATCATCTTCAAATAATTCGACACTTGAGTGTCATCCTTAGTGAGCAAGTTAGGCTTGTCCAAGCGAGAAGGATATGGGATGTTGGGTTTATAGGTGGAAGGTGTAGGTGTAGCAGGTAAAGGTTGAGATGTTGAAGGGTGAGATGTTGAAGGGGTCTTGGTGGGTACTTCATCACGACGAGGCGGAGACGGTAATGGTGTATTAATACTAGGTGTGGAAGGAGTAGGGATAAATGGTGGTGGAGGAGGTGTAGATGATGGGGGCGGGATAGGTGGTCCTACTAAAGTAACTCCACTACGGGTATTAATAGCACTCACATTCGCTCGCGGATTGGTGACGGTGTTTGAAGGTAGAGAACTCGAGGTAGAGGGTTGAGTGGTGGGCAAGAAACTAGCCAACATATTCTTCAAATCATTCGTTTGATTGCTGAAGGAGCATTGTATATTATCTCGAAGCTCGGATCTAATGTCATTCCCTTGCTTGGTGATATCCCCTTTCAAATGGGTAATTTGGCTCTATAGATTCTTGATTTGCTCACCTTGGGTTCTCATCAAAGCTTCAACATCTTGATTCATAGGTGGGGCTTGTTGAGCGGGTGGGTGATAAGGATTAGAAGCTCTAGGTGGGATTTGGTTGCTTCTATTGTAGTTGTTGTTGGGGTTTTGGTTTTGAGGAGAAAAACCGGGTGAAAGGTAGTTGTTTGACCGGTAACTTAGCAAATTTCGATCCCCTTGAGGTCGGGCTTGGTAATTTTCTGGTGAATAATTACCATAAGCCGCATACATGTTCTCCGGATTTCCTTGAGTAGAAGGACAATCGGTGTATGAGTGAGGACCTCCGCATGTCTCACATGGATTGGCTACCGCTTTAACTTGTTGTTGGTTTGTAGCGAGAAGCAAGATATTTTTGTTCATTTCTGCCATCATGCGGGTGAATTCGGTCATGTCGGGGTTTGCTGAAGTAGAAGAAACACTGACTCTTGGGTTGTTCCTTGAAGAAGCGGAGGAATCCCAGTTTTTATGATGAGTAGTCATGTTTTCAATAAGCTCTCTACACTCCTCGGGTCTCCTTTTCATAAATGTGCCACCGACGGCTGCATTAATCGTATCACGATCTCGAAAAGTCAAACCGTTGTAGAAAGTATCAATTAAGGTCACAGGGAGCATGTTATGGTTTGGACAACGATCGATCAAAACATTATATCTTTCCCAAGCATCAAAGAGAGATTCATCGGGTTCTTGCATGAAACCGCTGATTTGATTGCGAAGGCTCATGACCATGGATGGTGGAAAGTAGCGCGACAAAAAGCGTTGATTCATGTCATCCCAAGTATGAATGGAATTCTTCGGGAGACGATCAAACCATTTCTCGGCGTGGTGTGATAAAGTATGTGGAAAGAGTTGAAGGCGTAGAACATCCATTGTGGCACCGGGCAACTTCATGCTTTGAGTGATTGTAATGAATTTGTCGAGGTGTTTGTTGGCATCATCATCAGGCATTCCGGCGAATGGATTAGTTTTCACTTGCTGAATCATGTGGTGCTTCAACGAAAACTCCGGAGCCGTGATTTGCATCGGCGCAATCGGTCCTCCTTGTCCAAACATGGTAGGTTGACAAAGCTCTTCCATTGTCCGAAGATCGGGCTGTGGAAGAAAATTGTTGTTGTTATTATTGAGGTGCGGTGGATTATTGTTG
Source organism: Glebionis coronaria (assembly GCA_025667525.1). NCBI lineage: Eukaryota > Viridiplantae > Streptophyta > Magnoliopsida > Asterales > Asteraceae > Glebionis > Glebionis coronaria. The sequence goes on from JANFOE010001095.1 coordinate 805,294, forward strand.
TTGTTCACACCTGCCATATCTAAATCTTCTCGAGTCTCGGCCTCTTGATAATTTGAAGATCTAGTACGCATACACCTGCGAAAGCAAAAGAAAATAATACCAAACACAAAGAGAATATATATACACTATAAAGATAAAAATAAAATCTTTTTGGATTTTTGAAAAAATTTTTATTTTTATGGATTTTTATCATTTTTTTAATTTTTATGGTTTTTTGAAAATTTTAAGTAAGAAAAATAACGCTCACAAGTGAACGGATCCCAAAAACCAACGCGTCTCTCACAGAAAACCGTTAATCTTTACGAAAAGAGCCGGCAGCGGCGCCATTTGATACATGGCTTTGACCTAGTATGAAAATATCGTTGTTCCAAGTCTAATCGAATTGATCCTGGTTAACTATGTGACTCAATGTCTTTGGTGAAACAAATGTTGTGTCGTTGTAGTAAAATTAAAAGTTGCAAAAACTTTAAAGTAAATGGCAAGAAAAGTAAATCTAAATCTAATTTAAAATAAATGACGGGAAATTAAAAACGTGACGAAAAGTAAATGGGCACTTAAAGTAAATGACGCGAATTTAAAACTATCTAAAGCAAACTTAAAACGAAACTAAAACTTAAACTAAGGCAAGGCTAAAATAAATCTAAGGCAAGTAAACTTAAAGTACAACTAAGGAAAAAGGCGGGAAAAGTAAAGCTTGAAAATTAAAAATTAAAAATAGAAACTTAAAGTAACCTCAAAACAGCTCATTCGGAATAATCCTTCGTTCGGAATAATCACTCATCCGGAATGTCACCTTCGTTCGGAATGATTCTTCTTCACTCGGAATATTTACCAAAACCCTTGATTCGGAATAAAATGTTCACCCGGAATAAAAACTTGATCCGGAATAAATTCTTTATTCGGAATATGTCACTTATCCGGAATAAATCCTTCACTCAGAATATAAGCCTTGATCCGGAATGTTCACTTGATTCGGAATATGAAGCTTGGTTCGGAATGTTTTGTTGATCCGGAACAATGTCTTGATTCGGAATATATTCCGGATGAACCACCTTGATCCAGAATTTTGTTTTGATTCGGAATGTTCCGAATAAACTCCTTCACTCGGAATGTTCCGAATGAACTCGCTGATCCGAAATACTCTCCCTTGACTCGGAACTTCCACTGATTCGGAATGTTCCGAATGAAGCCTTCGTTCGGAATGTTCCGAATGAACCTATTCCGAATGAACTTCCACTGATTCAGAACTTTCACTGAACAAAACTTTGGTTCGGAACAATCACAACACAATTCCTTGATTCGGAATGAACTTGTTGATCCGGAATGTACCTGGGAAACAGATTAACAGCGAAGAAAAAGGGGAAAAAGAATAACACGAATCTAAACAAAAACTAATCAAATCAACCAAAAGATTAAGCAAGACTAACCACAAATGATCAACTAATGATAATCAAACAAACCAAATCAATAAAACTAACAATAATGATAGAAATGATCAAAACCCACTTAACCAATTTAATAAAACTGAAGAACATGAACATGAACAATAAACATAAAGATTAAAATCAAACAAGAAAGGAAGATAGGAGATCAAACAATAAAAGTAAAGATTGACAAAAATTAAATGGAAACTTACTTGATATTAAATGTATTTAAGGTGCAAGACAATTAATTAAATGACATGTATTTAAATTGCAATTAAAGTAAATGGTGGAAGACTAATTGTCACACTTAGCCAACAAAAACTAATGAAATGAAAATGGGTACTATTTATAGGAGATTAGGGAGGTGCTTAGGAAGCTTCCTCCTCTCTTTCTTCTTTCTTTAATTGCATCATTAAGTCCTTAATCTTCTTAATTCTTCGACTTTAATGACTTTGTCTCGGGATTTCTTTAAACTCGTCTTTTAATTCTTCAATAAATTAGACTTGAGTTCTTCGGCTTTTAGTAAACTTCCGTCTTTTGACTTTTTCTTCGATAAATCTTCAGAATTGGTCTTGGACTTCCGTTCTTTTTGCACTCTTGATTTCTTGACTTCGTCTTTTGTCTTTTTCTTTGATAAAAGCCCGTGAATGCCCATGTTTTCTCCCCTTTTCACCTTTTCGTCCTAAATCATAACAAAAACACAAACCACGCATAATTCCGACATTTACGACATAAAATTTACGTTTTGGCTTGGTTATTATTGTAGTTAAGTGGTAAAAAGGATGGGTGTTTACACACCTATCAATATTCATCAACAAATGTTTGTATTTTGTCTTCTTTATTATTTTTAATAATTAATTAAAATATACAGAATATTATACCTAGATACCAGTGAATATGTTTCTCCATGTTTCTTACAAAGCCATAGTTGTTTTTTGTTTCTTGAAGAAGATAATCCTTAGACTTAACTGTAGTGACCTTTGTGTTGCATGTTTTGCGTCCAGTATAAACCCACCCATTTTCATATTCTATGTTGTGTACTGTTGCATAAACAATGCAATATGTATCCTATTTTACAGTTTAAACTTTTGGTTAGACATATATACTAAATAGAAAAACAATAAATATAAAAAAATCAAAGTTTTCATACCGATTCAATATTGTGGATCATCCCAACCATTCTTTTCACAAAACCTTGCATAAATTCAGCAAGTTTCACAACATGTATGTCCTCACTATGAGGTTGAATTCGAAACTCACTTGCATCATATCCATTGTGTACTTCATAGCTATTGATTTGTAAATTGTATTTAAATCAAAAGTGAAATTATTAAATCAATTGCATATTCAAGAGTAATGCACAAATATTTTATATGTTACCTTTTTTGGAAATAAATTAACTCAGGATAATCTTTGTGTATGTAAATTCTTGTTCCAAATAAAGCATTATGTATAACGGGCTTGCCTACATTATTAGTCATTTATATACTATTATGTAAAAAAAAGATAATAAGAATCCAAAATAAAATTATATGGAATTTTTTTTAAAAACATAGCATTCCAATATTTAACCTTCGCCATCATCAGCATAAAGTCTAAATGATCTATTTCATCAAGCTTTTCGGCGTATTCATTCCACATGACTGCCCATTTATCCCATAAAGTGCATTCCATCCTTAAAGAACTACAAAACGTGTTTATAATTTATGTTTAGACGTGTTGTAATGTGTTTTAATACATATTTCTAAATATTTTACTTACTTTGCATCTTCAATAACAACTAATCTCCGAATCTTAGAACAACCAAAACCATTGACCGATACAATATTTCCAATAACTACAACTGTTCCAATAATATCTGAAACTCAAAAAAGAAAAAAGCTTAATACTACAAATTATTAGGTTTGTTATATTTTTTGTATGCAGACTATAATAGAATACATACCAACACAATCATGATCATGATACTCATTGTTTGTGTCCAAAATACGTGCCAAAGGTTCGTTAACAAATCCATTGAAGTTTTCATCGATTTGTTCAACTCTAGTTACTTCAATTCATTTATAAAAACATACTTTCCAAGTATTTGGTAACAATGGCAACCTTTCGCTGTTTTCAGCGACTCCAAAGTTAGAGATTACATAGCATTGACCCTCTCGAAGAAGAGGTTCAAATTTGAACATTATCTCTCTTTTGACAGAAATCTGAATCCTGTTAGACTTTTTCGCATAGAATAGCAATTAGAGATTGTTAAAAAAAGATATAAGAATAAATATATAAATTCAGGTTACCTCCTTGTCTTGGAAAACACAATCTAGATTGTATGGATCGTGTATTTCATTTAACTTGTGAGAATGCCACAAAGAGATGCATCACCTTTTAATTGACATGTTGTTAATCATAGGGTTTACATCTTGAATTGCAGTAATTTTTCCTTCTGTCAACTTGAATATTGTAATTTTAAATGTATTACATTAAAGAAATGTATTTAAAAAACATAAAAAAAATATGTTTGCATAATTAAAAAGAAACCCGTGGTACAACTTTCAGAAGTGGAAGAACGCACTCCGGTGTGCTTTGTAGTAGTTTTTTGGTTACCAAAACAGGTATAGTCAGAGGATTTCGGCTTATAAGTTTTTTTTTTGGGAAACGAAATCTGTTATCATGGCTTTCATCGCTTTCCTGGTAACCAAACTTTGGCCTTTAATCGCTTTCCCGATAAGGAAACATGGGCCTTTCATCGCTTTCCTGATAAACAAAAGTGGACGTTCCCCTCTCAGTGCTTTCCATTTGCTGAGGTGTAACATATGTGATGTGGTTTTATTAGAATTTAACAAAACAAATATTATTTTAAATTAGTATATGCCCACACTACCTGATGATGTTTTGCCTCTTCTTTCTATAGATTTTTTCTTCTGATGTTTCTTCACACCAACTGAGACAAAAATTTTAAAATACATCAATGTATGCAGACTTTTTCAGCAGAAAATAAAAATAATTTGTAGAGAATTGGTAGAATAAAGTGGCGAACAAACTCTCTAATAGTTTTAGAGAATAGGTAGAAAAAAATGGCAAACACAATCTCTGATAGTTTTATAGCAGCGAAGAAGATGGTGCTATTTTGTGAGTTTTCAAGCTCGCCCATATGGATATATATCCCTCACGATAAGAAAGTAACATTTATATTGTTCAAAAAATTGATAGATTTTGAATATGTTTTGGACCATCAACACATCATAAAATTAATGAAAAACTTAACAACACATCAGATTTAACAAAATGTCAAGTTCTTAATGAGATTTAAGGTGTAAAGCAAATTCAAACGCTTTTTGTATCTGTAAAGCAAATTTAACAACACATCAGATTTAACAACACATCAGATTTAAGGTGTAAAACAATTTGAAACGCTTTTGCAATGAGATTTGGAACTTTTTGAATTGCCTTTTCTTTATATTGTGAAGTAATTTTGTAACTGTCAAATGCTTGCGAATCATGTAACTGTTAGATTAGTTGTTTTGTTATGTTGCTTTTTTATTTAAGTTTGTTACTTATCTGCTACAATGTTTTTCTGAGGGACTTCATGTGGCTGCTAAAGTGACCAACAAGCATGCTGCTCGGATCTATTTATTGGATGAGGACTATACCCAACCTGCCTATCTAAAGTTGGTCAAGGCTCTTTGTGCTGAGTGACTACAATGTTACCTGGATCACTGTTCTAGTGCTAAGGGTAAATACATTCTATTTATGTCTACATGCACCAATCTGCAAACAATGCAAGCCTCAACACAAAAGGTATGTTACTAAGCTATAAAAAATATAGGATTATAATACATACAACAGTTATAAGTAAGCGTATTATAAATCTGTGAATATTCTACTGAACGTTACACTAAGAATTTTAAATAAAATAATATAGGCATTATCAATCTGTGCATATTCTACTGAACGTTACACTAACAATTTTAAAAAAAATAATATAGGACGACTTCTGGCTGTTTATGGTATATGAATGCTTGGTATTAAACTATAATAGGATTAATTCTAACTTTCTTTCAGTTGCAGCAAAGAGTCACACAAAAGGTGCATAATAGAAATTATTAAGCTACAAATTTAATACAATGAAATTACAAAAGGATCAAGATAAAAGGTGCATAATACCTGGTTTTGGAATTCCTATATTCGACATAGGAGACATGCTGGAGGGTGGGATTTCAGAGCTTTGATTTTGTCTAGATTTTGAAAGCCTTTGTAATTTCCTTTGTGGTTGCATCTTGTTAGAATGATGTTTTAGGGTTTAAGCCTTCAGTTTGAATCGATACTCTGCATCACAAATAATGAGGTATATATATGTGGAAGTAGATAACGTGCATGACTTATTGTGATATATCAAAATATGGGAGATATCTCACAAATATTATAAGGAACATAAATCTGGGATAGATATATAAGAATATAGGAGATATATCACAAATATTATGGCGAACATCGTTGGAATAAATCTTGAACGTTTTTATTCATAATATATCGTTAGAGATATATTCACTATAAGTTGTAAAGCAAACGAAAATCAAAAACTAATTAGAGAAAAAAGATATCCTACAATTGTTGAAAGATATTTGGCAGGAAATATTTATCCTTTTTATTTTATGGTAGAGATATATATTAGAATATGATCAAAGAATAAAGATATATTCTACAATTGTTATCTGGGATAGATATATCAGAATATGGGAGATATATCACAAATATTATGGTGAACATCGTTGGAATAAATCTTGAACATTTTTATTCATAATATATCGTTAGAAATATATTCACTATAAGTTATAAAGCAAACGAAAATAAAAAATTAAATAGAGAAAAAAGATATCCTACAATTGTTGAAAGATGTTTGGCATAAATATTTATCCTTTTTATTTTATGGTAGAGATATATATTAGAATATGATCAAAGAACAAAAATATATTCTAAAATTGTTAAAAGATATTGGGGAATAATTTTTTAAAAAAAAGGAACGACAAAAATTGAACATATCCAGCAATTTAAAAAATAGAAAACAAAAAATAAAAAAAATTAAAAAGGAATTTAAAAAGCAAAAATTAAAAAAAATTAAAAAAAGAAAGTGATGACATGGATTAATTGATGCTTATGTGGCATATCCCTCCTTTTATATATGATGTATATATATATACAAGGTTGTAGAAATCGCTAGGCGTTAGTGAGGCGGTTGGCCACCTTCGAGGCGGAATTCGTCTAGGCGGCGTCTAGGCGCCGCCTACGCGGATTGGAATTTTATGCATAAAAAATTATAAATAATACGTATAACATGACTGATGACGTATAGTCCCCAAACCGGGTCATGAGCCCGGCCCGCGGGTACTACCCGTATCCGGCCCATCACAGATGGGTGGATAAATATCACTCAGGCTTATGGGCTTGAGTGAACAGTGCTCGCACATGTGTGCGGCCCACGGCCCAAGGCGGCCGACATAAGATCAGACAGAATAATATTCTGTCTGGGCATATCTTAATCCTAATACGAAGAGATATTCATTGCCAGAATTAGAAGATAACAATCATTCTAATTCTGGTGCTTATCTCTTCCTTGGGGCCGAAGGGTCAGTGAAAGCCCACTGGGGTTTCACTGCCTATAAAAGGAACCCCCAAGGGTTCCACAAATGTATCACAATTCTCTTTAAACTCACATATAACCCTAAATCGATTACTTACTCTCACGCCGGAGTCTAATCGTGGGAAACCCTCCCACGGTAAGCTTAACGCGTGTTGTTTAGTGTGCAGGATCCCAACCAGACGATTCACTTGGTGCAGGAGCCGGTACCCAGCCAACCCGAATTAAGCCTAATTCGGGTCTAGCAAGGATCAACCAACTTTTGCATCAACAAGTTGGCGCCATCCGTGGGACCTTAACACTAAGCTAGAACAAAACCTCATCTCGATCTTTTTTCAATGACGAAGGGGCATCCGCCAGTTAACCCCAGAAACGTGAATCCTGGGAATCGGAAGTCCCCAGGGGAAGGGATTCTTATTCCCAACCAATCACCTAGCCGCCTCGCAGGCGGGCCAGGTAACCGTAGCGGTCTTCAGTCCGCAGGGGTGACGAGCACGATCTCGGTGACACCCCCACCCACTTCAACCCTGGACAACCCTGATCCGGGAAGTGCGCCAGACCCTCCTAACAAGGAGCCACGTAGACCCCTAATGGAGGAAGAAGTGGAAGCTCAACCACTTAGTGAGGAGGATCTCACTCGAGTTCTCACTCAGAATTTTGAAAGGATCGTCCCGGGGATCGCATCAAGATTGAATCTGGGGAGGAACCTCCAAGCCCGACTCAACTTTGGCGACAGTGGACCATCCACCCCTTCCCAAAACCGGAGAAAAAGGAGGACCCGACCTCAAGAGCAGGGAACCTTCGAGGAAAACCCTCAACCCCGGAATGTGTTTGAACGCATAGGGGATCGCATCATGCAAGAATTAACGCAGTCTCAAGATGGAGAAAGGTCGGATGGCTCACCCGAGCGGCCAGACCGAGAGCTGACGAGAACCACACGCCGCCCAAGTGTGTGGGATAGAATGAACACAGGGAGGAAGGCTCCTGGTTCGTCTCAAAAAAGTGGTCCCTACTCAAAAGGCGGGGCACCACCGCCGTCCCCAGATCCGTCTGGGGAGGACTCAGATGACCATCCGCCCAAACGCCGCCGGCCTAGGCGCACGCCACCACCACCAAACATTGATGAGTATTATGGTGGCCCCTACTATTGGGATACGGAAGCAGAGGACCTCTCGCGTCCGTGGTGTGAACCATGGGATGACCCTAGGCTCACGCGGCCATGGGCTGATCCCAGGGAAGATCCGTTTACCCTCCGCATACGGAACTACTCTGAGGACACCAAACGTCGCATGCCGGCATGTATCAAGACGTATGATGGGTCCGGTGATCCTGTCGATCACCTCAAAATATTCGATACTCAGGCTAAAATTGAGCGATGGCCCATGCCTATATGGTGCCAAATGTTCAATTCGACCTTAATTGGAAACGCTCGTGACTGGTTCGAGGCACTCCCCCCACGGAGCATTGATAGTTTCACGGAACTACGCACTGCGTTCGAGAACAATTATACTCAAAGGAAGAAGTATAATAGGGATCCGGTTTCATTGGCAACTGTCAAGCAACGGCCGGGGGAGTCCACAGAAGCCTTCACTAAGCGCTTCAATGATGAGTGCACACGCACGAGAACCATGCCAGAGCTCCTGAAAATCTCGGACTACATGCACGCCATAACAGACAGAGAACTGATCAGGCGTCTCAACGACAAGCGTCCAGAGAGATATGATGACCTCATGGAAAGGGACAGAAATTTCATAGAGGGAGAGACAGCTGTTGTCGCGGCCTACCCATCCCGAGGAAATGGGTACCGCTCAAATGACCAGTCCCGGAGACAGTCGGGTGGCCAAGGCAACCAGAACAATAACAAGAGCTCGGACTATAAGAGCCAAAGCAAAGGCGGACGGTCGGACGACAAGTTCACCCCCTAAAGATGTCCTACCGGGAGATCTTGTTGACTGAAGGGGCGAATTTTCCAAGACCTCCCCCAATGACCACACCCCCGGAACGTCGGCAGGGAAGTCGCTTCTGCGAATTCCATAATGACAAAGGACACGGCACGGAGGAGTGTATCCAGCTGAAGAAGCATATTGAGTCGCTAATCAAGTCAGGCAAACTCAAGCACCTAGTCAAGGATTGGAAAGATGGAAAGGACAACAATAAGAAGTATGATAAGAAGGATCCCCAAAAGGACAAGCCTTCTACCATATACATGATCCAATCCAGACAGCGCCGCACGAGACAGAAAATTGGCCAAAAATTTTCTCGCGGCAAGGAAATCTCATTCCCTCTCATTACAACAAGTGACGTGGTTGATGCGCCTCTCACCATTGAGATAAGCATTGGAACACACAATGTCCGCCGCATGTATGTGGATGGAGGGTCGTCAGCAGAGGTATTATATGAACACTGCTTTGTGCAGTTATGCCCAGAAATAAGAAGCCAATTAGTACCGGCCACGTCGCCGCTTACTGGCTTTAGTGGAGATACTATCTGGCCAATAGGGCAGTTGCGTTTGCTTGTCACCATTGGGAATGAGGAACATTCCACTACAACGTGGATGAACTTCATGGTGATACGTTCACACTCTCCTTATAATGGAATCATAGGCAGACCAGGTATTTTGGCTATCCGGGCAGTACCCTCTACGGCACACGGAATGATTAAATTCCCCGTTGAGGGGGGAATCGTTACTATTTATAACACAGTCGTGCCAACATCCGAGTGTCACACTGTGACAACACCGGCACCATCTGTACCACCCAAGGAGGGAGCACCACCACCCAATTGGAAGGTGGCTATTCACCCTGACTACCCGGAACAAGAGGTATCCATAGGAGGGGCGCTCTCAGATAGCGGCAAAAGGGCCATGTGTTCTCTTTTAAGTGCAAACCTGGACGTATTCGCATGGGAGCCAAAACATATGACGGGTGTGCCACGCGCGATTGCAGAGCATAAACTCCAGATCCGCCAAGGGTACCAACCCATCAAGCAAAAGAAGCGCGGCCAGGCGCCCGAGCGAAGTCAAGTTATACTGGAGGAAGTGCGGAAGCTGGTGGACGCAGGCATCATGCGCGAGGTATACTACCACGAGTGGTTATCCAATCCGGTCATGGTCAAGAAGCATGACGGAAGTTGGCGCATGTGCGTGGATTTCACGGATCTGAACAAGGCCTGCCCACAGGACTGTTACCCGCTACCAGAAATTGACTGGAAAGTAGAGTCCTTATGTGGATATCCTTTCAAATCCTTCTTGGATGCATATAAAGGGTACCACCAAATCCAGATGGCGGAGGAGGATGAAGAAAAAACAGCGTTCCACACAAGCCAGGGCGTATATTGCTATACGAAAATGCCGTTTGGATTAAAGAACGTCGGCGCTACGTATCAGCGGTTGGTGGATAAAGCTTTCGAATCACAAATAGGACGCAACTTGGAAGTATATGTTGATGACTTGGTGATAAAAAGCCACACGGAGGAGGCACTCCTCCGGGATGTCCAGGAGACATTCGACACGCTGAGAAGGATTAACATGAAGTTAAATCCAAAGAAATGTACGTTTGGTGCAACAGAAGGAATGTTCCTGGGATATTTGATTGACCCAAACGGCATCAAACCTTTTCCAGAGAAAACGGACGCAGTGATACGGCTACCGTCCCCGCAGACACGGAAGGAGGTGCAGTCCCTGAATGGGAAGTTAGCCGGACTAAATAGATTTCTATCCAAATCCGCAGAGAAGTCATTGCCCTTATTTAAGACACTCAAGAAGTGTATTAGAAAGGGAGACTTCCGTTGGACGAAGGAAGCTGAGGAAGCCTTTGGCCAACTCAAGCAGCATCTCGCATCTCTCCCCATGTTGGTAGCTCCCCGTCCAAAGGAGGAACTTGTTATGTATCTCTCGGCTACTCATGGCGCAATAAGCGCGGTACTGATGACGGATAGAGACACAATACAGACCCCGATCTACTTTATAAGTAGAACATTACAAGGAGCGGAGCTGAATTATTCCCCCATGGAAAAATTGGTGCTAGCACTAGTATTTGCTACAAAGCGGCTGCGCCGGTACTTTCAGGCGCACCCGATTGTCGTGATTACGGATCAGCCAATCAAGCAGGTTATATCTAGACCAGACGTGGCAGGGAGACTAGAGAAGTGGAGCATCCTATTGGGAGGGCATAATATATCTTACAGACCAAGGACGGCTGTTAAAGGCCAGATCTTGGCAGATTTCCTGATCGAAAAGCCGGATGAGGAAGAACCAGTCATTAAGCAAGAGGAGGTCCCAGCGGAACCTTGGGTGCTATTCACGGACGGATCCTCGTGCACAGACGGGTCCGGGGCAGGCCTCATCCTCACAAATCCAGAAGGAATGGAATTCACGTACGCCCTCCGTTTCGAGTTCACGGCCACCAATAACGAAGCGGAATATGAAGCATTAATTGCGGGTTTAAAAATCGCCGCTAGAATGGGAGTCCGCAACCTTGAGGCCTACGTGGACTCACGGCTTGTCGCGAACCATATTCTAGGTGGGTATGTGGCTAAGGAGGACAACATGGTCAGGTACTTGGAAAAAGTCAAGACGTTAATCGCGATTTTCAGTAAGTTTTCCATCAAGCAGGTGCCAAGGGGCGAGAACAAGAAAGCGGACGCTCTCAGTAAGATCGCATCCACGAGCTTCGCCCACTTGTCTAAACAGGTTTTGGTGGAAATACTCAAGGAAAAGTCTATCACGGAAGGGGAAGTGACTGCTATAGTTGAAGAGGAGGGACCTACGTGGATGACCCCAATCATCAACTATTTGACTAATGAAACCCTTCCAGACGAGGAAAAAGCAGCAAGGCGCGTTAAAAGGAAGTCACAACATTTCGAACTCCGGGAAGGCATCCTTTACAAACGCTCTTTCTTGCAGCCGTGGCTGCGGTGTGTTGGACCACGCCAGGCGGCCTACGTGATCAGTGACATACACGAAGGGTTGTGTGGCATGCATGCAGGCCCACGATCCGTGGTAGCCCGAGCCTTACGGACAGGATACTATTGGCCCACTATGCACAGAGACGCACGCGACATGATTCGCAGGTGCAATGATTGCCAAGTGCATAGGCCAGTACCGCGGCACCCGCAGCAGGAGCTTACACCTATCACGTCCCCGTGGCCATTTTACAAGTGGGGAATTGACATTGCAGGACCATTTCCTGTAGCTGCGGGAGGGGTTAAATTCTTGATTGTTGCAATGGATTACTTTACACGATGGATAGAAGCCAAGGCAGTAAAATCTATCACGGGTAAGCAAGTCAAGAAGTTTGTGTGGGAACACATCGTATGCCGTTTCGGTCTACCAGGAGAAATTATATCGGACAACGGCAAGCAGTTCACGGACAACCCATTTAAAGACTGGTGTGCATCGTTGAACATCAAACGGCGCTTCGCATCTGTTAAACATCCACAAACGAACGGCCTTGTTGAACGAGCAAATAGGAGCTTGGGAAATGGAATCAAGGCGCGGCTGGATGAGCGACAGGGCAAATGGGTCGATGAGTTGTCACACGTGCTATGGGCACATAGAACCATGATAAAAACAGCCAACGGAGATACTCCGTTTGCATTGGCTTACGGCACTGAAGCCGTTATACCAGCAGAAATAGGGATGCCTACCATCCGCACGGCGGAGGTTAATGCCGTCACAAACGATGAACAACTGCGAATCAACCTAGATCTGTTGGAAGAAAAAAGGGAAATAGCAGCCATCAATGAAGCTAAGTCCAAGGCTAAGATGAAGGCTTATTACGACGCCAAGGTCAAGGGTGTTTCTTTTCGACCGGGAGACTACGTCTATCGTGCTAACGAAGCAAGTCGAGTGGAAAATACAGGAAAACTGGGCCCTAAATGGGAAGGACCGTATGAAGTCACTGAAACCTTGGGACGAGGCGCGTACAAGTTACGCGATATGGATGGCCGCGACCTAGAGCGCACATGGAACATCGCCAATCTAAAAAGGTGCTATCTTTGAAAGCTACGGCTCCCGCATGGATACTTCGCTATAGGCGGTCTTAATAAAGAACCATGCGGGTTATTTGTCTTATTTGTTTTTCTTATGTTTGTTTAAGTTTCCTTTATGGACTTTTTTAGGACTTGTCGTCATTATTCAAACAAAAATGTAAACGTTCTAATAAAATGCCGTGGTGCCTAGCTAGTTCCACGGCCTGTTTCGTGCAAATTATTTTCCTCTTTGTTAGATTCTTTGTTAGCCGTATGAATTTTACTTGTGTTATAATATGCCATGTTTCTTTCGTATGCATTCTCTCAAAATACCGTACATGTACCATACGCCTCCAGGTGGGGTAAGAGGATTAAGTGAACCTACTAATTCAACTTGCCGCGTAAGAGGGATGCAACCCCAGCCGCACGGATCACGTATCCTTACTAGACACCTTACTCACAAGACGTTGGGGTAAGTTTCATATGCTATAGCCATACGGTGCTCCGCATAGTAAAGACGCACGTCGCATGTCTAGTAAATTAGACTTGTATGTAAGACGTGATATGTCACGCGGCATTGGATTGCAATGAGATACACAAGTTTCAAAATTAACAAACAAAATGGCCGTGGTTGTCACGGACTTCTAAAATAAAAAGACAAGTTATTACATGCATGTCTTAGCCGTGTACATACACGGACGAATATAAATACAAATGTTTACAAACATACAAGTTACATGGGGGGAGGAATTCTTCTAGATCCTTCTTTCCTTCCTCAATCAAAGCACGAAGAGCCTCCCCGCGAGCATCTTTCCCGTCCTGAACTTTGACGGCAAGAGTGTCTAAAGCTTCACCAAGCGGCTTCTCACCTGACACAGCTTTGGTTATGCAGTCATAGGTAGCTAGCGTCAAAGGGGTTGGGTTAGCACTCAGCCGAGACATTATTGTTTCATTGGGAGCGTCTTTCAAGGCTTCAAGCTCGTCCAGAAGAGGGTGTTGAAGGTTTGCCAAGGCGTCCATGGATGCAGTCATCTTCCCCGCTGCGGAGAGGTTGTGATACGGATGCCGGGTGATATCCTCACCTTTGGTGATCATTTCCGCAGCTTGGATCATGCCTTCATGCCTACCACGGTCGATCCCGTCAGATACAACCCCAGCAAAGGCTTGCAATAGGTGTGGAGCGTTAAGGGCCCCGCTTACGGCAAGCCGCATCCCTTGCCCGATAATCCACCTACGACCAGCTGTCGCGCTCAGTAGGGGGGGGCATACTCTCTCCACACAGCTGGCGACCACCCTGCTCAACTCTTCATCAGCAGCGACAACTTGATTTTCAAGGTTGCTTTGAGCTTGCTTCACTTCCTCCTTCAGTGCGTCGCGCTCCTGAGCAATGTTGAAGGATTGCACGGTCACCGCCTTGGTAGCCGCCTCAGCCGCAGACACCTGCGTATAAGATTGGGAGTTAGTGTACGAATATATTTTTGGGCTACATACACACAAGGAGTAGGAATATATGAGCAACATGTTTGGAAGATTACCTTCTCATTTGATGCGGCTACAAGGGCCTCCAATTCAGCGATACGCTTCTCTCTTGTCTCGGCATGGAGTGCCTGCTCCTTCACCGTCGCCTCAGCAGTCAATAACGCCGCTTGCAAGGACGTGATGGTCTTCTCGCTCTTCACGACCAAAGCCTCCCGGCGGGCGATCCTTTTGTCGGCACGGCTCACATTGGTGAGGGCCTTGATCAGTCTGCGTCTCAGCGCGGCACCCACCGTCACCTGATGTGCAGATGACACATCAAACTGTTCGATTAAGGCCTCATGGTCCAGCTCATCCAAATCCTGCGCGAGGACGGGCGGAGTGATGTGTTCAATGAATTCCGAGCACTCTGATTCGGCTTCCAGCCGTGTCAAGCTTGATAGGTTCCAAGCTAGACGCAAGCTCTCCTCTGGCCCCTCGCGGCACGGTTCCTTGGCATGGGTGGGGGAAGGAGGATTGTTAGTAACCGCGGGGGATGGATTTCTCCCCACCTCTTCTCCTTGAGTTGCGACCGCCGGATTTACCCTGTGATTAAAACAACAAGACAAATTTTTTAGTCTACATATATCATGCGAGGATACAAATCATAGTCGGGATGGGTACTTACGAGGTGCCAGTAGAAGGATCTGGGCCGGTAGGGGATACGGCGCTCACTGGAGCGACACGAAGAACTGGCCCTTCCATGGTCGGGGTAGGGTCGGCCTGACCAGACATGGTGTTGCCATCCCCCTGATATTGAGGATGGTCTTGTCGTAACTTCTTGGGAGGAGCATTCGCAACCCCGGCATCCTCCCCAATCTTTTTTGCCACACGCCTGGTTGTCTTCCTCTTTTTTGAAGTACGTGTGGAGGATCCGGAAGCTTGCGTAGTGTCTTCATTCAGGTCGCGCTCCTCCTCCTAGTTAATGGTGCCTCCCTCCAGCAATGGGTCGTCACCATCTTCGTTATGAAAATCCAATGGGGATTTTTCGATAACAGGTTCCTCCTCGTCCGACCTGGGTTCGGTTGTCTCCTCCAATGGAATAGTACGGTCGGCCAAAGCTTCCAGCAAAGGGAGCTCATTCGGCTTCAACGGCCGGAATCCTTCCCTCACCTTCATGGGGTCGCCTTGGCGAATCAATCCGTGAAGGTTCATCTCTGCAAATGATTGAAGGAGTATGTGGGTTAGTAACATTTTAAATATACGCGACAGATTGGATATACAAGGTATATATAACCTACCCTCGCCCTGCTCCGTTAAGAAGCACGGATACAAGTCATCCCTCCCAAAGTAGCGACGGCTTATTCCTACCAAGCACAGAAAGTTCTCCGGCAACCCTCTATGAAATTCCGTGCGATGGGTATCTAGTATTTTCAGGTCCCGGCTACTATAATCTTTAGGCTTGGGCGGATAATCTCTTGGGGCTTTGGTTTTAAGTACAAAGCGGGTGGGGAATACCTTCTCATCTACAAAGAAGTAATGGTCGTACCAATTCTTCAGGGAGTCAAGGGGTTTCCTATATGTCATCGGGGCATTGCCGGGACGTTTTTTGAACGACAACCACCCGTTCACCAACTGGGGAAAGTAGAAAGCCCTAAAAAGGTTAACGGTGGGGGTTACCCTACAGGTGTGGCATGTAATCTCAAACTGGTTGATTTTACACGCCCCTATACAGTGGAGCTGGGTGATATGAAAGTCATAGTACAGGAGAAGATCTACTAAGAACTTCGATAGCGGAATACGGTAGTTGGCTGAGTCAAATAGGCGTGTGTATATGCCTATTTTCCCCGCCGGTGCGTCCGTAATAGCTTCACCATCACCCGGAAAGGTGGGGTGTACGCTTTCAGGCACATAGTACTTCGACAGGAAGTCGAGGTATTTCTCCCCCGACATCACATTCAGGACGTCCGTGATGAGGGGATTATCCTTAACCATAATTTATGAAAAGGTTTTTAAGGGCGTGGTGATCTAACCTGCGGTGATGGATGTCCGTGGAAAAGAAGGCAAAAGTTGTGAAGGAAAAGCTTGAAGATTGACAATGGCGGAGGAATGAATGAGTTGTGTATGTAACATACACGCATACTCACCCTTATATAGGGTGGCCTCGGTTTCCGAGGAGCCATGGATTCTTGACACGTGTCAGTCACATTTCCTATCCAATGGATAGGATTTCTGACATTTCTGTAACGTCAGTAGGGGACCCACGGGTCATTTCTTAAACAGTTTCGTGTGGCTCGAGGCTGGTCAGTAATCATGCACTTTTTGCAGATATACGACTGGATTGTTGCATATCATTAATACGACTGGATTCTTGTCGGGTTATGCGGCTCTTACGTAAGACCATATTAAATGTTGCATTTAATTTGTCTCGGCCATTACGCGCGGCTGCGGTAGTATTCATTCAGGGATATTCATACGACCGGTTGCCACGTGCGGCCGGAACAAAATTTCCATTATCATTTCCTAGGCCTTTCTTGGTATGACCGGAGGGCAGTTTGATAGTCTAGAGGTTACGCCTACGGCTGTAACAACTAGACTAGGGGGACATGATGACGTATAGTCCCCAAACCGGGTCATGAGCCCGGCCCGCGGGTACTACCCGTATCCGGCCCATCACAGATGGGTGGATAAATATCACTCAGGCTTATGGGCTTGAGTGAACAGTGCTCGCACATGTGTGCGGCCCACGGCCCAAGGCGGCCGACATAAGATCAGACAGAATAATATTCTGTCTGGGCATATCTTAATCCTAATACGAAGAGATATTCATTGCCAGAATTAGAAGATAACAATCATTCTAATTCTGGTGCTTATCTCTTCCTTGGGGCCGAAGGGTCAGTGAAAGCCCACTGGGGTTTCACTGCCTATAAAAGGAACCCCCAAGGGTTCCACAAAGGTATCACAATTCTCTTTAAACTCACATATAACCCTAAATCGATTACTTACTCTCACGCCGGAGTCTAATCGTGGGAAACCCTCCCACGGTAAGCTTAACGCGTGTTGTTTAGTGTGCAGGATCCCAACCAGACGATTCACTTGGTGCAGGAGCCGGTACCCAGCCAACCCGAATTAAGCCTAATTCGGGTCTAGCAAGGATCAACCAACTTTTGCATCAACAATGACAAAATACTTCTAATTTCTAATAATTCAAAGTTCACATAGCTTGAAGTTGCAAAATAGACAAATAAACATAACAATTTAAGGACTTAATACTTCAAACGTGACATACAGTTGAGTTGGTTCCAATTCTCACGAAAAAGCCATTACTTTATGTTAACAATCATAAGTTTATCTTTGATTTTAAGATGTTATGTTAAAATAAATATGGAAATTATATATTAGAAAGAAAATTCTTAATTTTTTGTAAAAAAATATTGACTTTTTGTTCACTTTCTTTGACTTTTTTACCGCCTAGGCCGCCTAGCTCCGCCTAGGCGGATGTTTGATCGCCTTTTGACTTTTCCGCCTAGCCATAAATCGAGGCGGAGTATGACCGCCTAGCGCCTAGGCGGCCGCCTAGCCCGCTTTTTACAACAAATATATATATATATATATATATATATATATATATATATATATATATATATATATATATATATATATATATATATATATATATATATATATATATATATATATATATATATATATATATATATATATATATATATATATATATATATATATATATATATATATATATATATATATATATATATATATATATATATATATATATATATATATATACTAGTTGCAAAACTCGCTCGATGGGCGAGTATGACGTTTAATTATCGTTTACATTTTTTTATTTAACTAAGTATTGGTGTTTAAGAATTCTATTTATTTCTTTAAATTTTTAAAGCACAGTTGAAATGTTAGTAAAATTGATTTCGATTTGTTTTATCACTTATATTACTAAATGAGCGGGCATGACTTTTTAATCATCATTTACAAAAAAATGTAAACATAGATATTCACCTAATTGTTGAAAGAAAATTGATTGTTTATTTTGTGTATTTACCATCTTTCTCTTCACTTTTAAGATATCCATATTTATCACAATTAAATTTAATCCTAACTATTATGTACAACTCTCTTATATAATAATCCTACTAAATACCTACTTGTATTGCTTTGAATTTCACTTCAAGGCTTGGAATTAGTGGGTCATTAAAACCGATAAATGATCCGATACAAAAAAACCTAAATTGGTTTTTCTTAAACCGATCCGACGGTTTGTAACGAGTTGAATAAGATGACCAGGACCGGTTAAAAACCAGTGAAGAGTCGGTTAAAACCTAACTGATCATGTTGAAAACCGTTACAACGATCCGTTTCAGTTAAAAACAATGTAAGATCTAAAAAACCGGCATCAGACCAATTGGTTTATTGAAAGTCGATTCAAACCGAACCGGTTTTGTAATAAAACGATTTGGAAACCTACATGGAATACATATTAATCAATAATTGTAGTACTTAGCGAGTTAATAATCAGATATTAAATTCTTAAATATTTTTTTATCATAGATATTGCAAAAGTGAACGTCTTTCTAGTGTTGTAGAAACTCCATTACTCAACTACCATCGATGTCTAACTCATTGTGAACCCATCGATGGTATATAAATATTTAACAATTAAGAATAAGTAAGTTCTTTACAAAGATAAAGATTTTTTTCGATAGTTTAAAATCGAATCTTAATGTAAAACAAACAAAATCATATATAATCACATGAACCATTGATAGTTTTTTAGCACATCATGTAGTTTATCAAATATTATGATTAGAAATTGCAATAAGTGTGATTGGCTTATGCAAATTGATCTCTTCGGGGAGGTTAGTTTTTGTATGGTAGTTACTGAAAATGGACGCAAAATACCTAAAACACAATAATATATGAGGTATGCTATATTCACACAAATTTTACAAAATAAAATCCACATATACATGTGTCAATCAATTATTGCTTAAAAAAATAAGAAAGAGAAAATAAAGTAAAACATGATTGGTTCGTCACATTTGTCACATCATTGTGTGAAAGTCTGTTTGTAAAAAGTGTGTGGATATAGTATTTCTCATAATACAAACCAACGATAACCTTAATATGAACCGATAACCTTAATATGAATAAAAACATTGATTACTAATGCAGAAAAGTTTGAGTCACACGAACCTACCACCAATCCACCACAAACACGTGACACAAACTTGAGAATAAACATCAATCAACTGCAAGGTTAAAAAAAGATTACAATAAGCTATTAATATGTTTGCATGGATTTCATTAGTTTAAAAAATTATACAAAGCACGTGTTGGCCTAACTCACTAAATTCATCAATCTTGGTTTCATACGGCAACCTAAAAAACACAACAAAAAAGAAGATTAATATACAAAAGTTTAATTACATGTATGAAGTCAAAGATTAAGATATTTTATAGAGGAGAATTCTTGATGCCATATATACAGATTAACCAACTAATACACAACTCATGTTCATCTTTTTTTTATAACCAAGAAAATGTATAAAACAAAAGACTACTGAATTTACATATAATTACCAACGCACTTTCTACACCTAAATGATTGAATGACAGGTTTCAGTCCTGTTTGCGTCAATTTTTAGAGTTTTTATGACTAATGTTATAAATGAATATGTACCAAGTATGAAGATTCAAGTTATAGATAAAACGGTATAAGATATTATGTAAATATAAAGTATGTAAATTTTTAGCTAATTCATTTAATATTTACCCTTTTAACAAAATAGAACATATTACACCCTAAAAAGAGACTCGCTTTCACATAAATGGGTCAAAATTGGCTCCTACTTACATTGATGGTCATGAAAATCATAGTAGTTTCTTTTAATTATGTATTAGAGCAAAAGGAACGCTAGAACCGTTCTTGTGGTGTCATAACCAAAAAGTAGTGCCACGTCAACAAAGTGGGTTATAGTATCAGAATTGTTATGACATCCGTTTTTAGTGGGAGTGGTGTGTCATAGTTTTTCCCATTGGAATTAAAAAAACATTTAAACTTAAAATAAAATTTCATTAAAACTGAAAAACCATTACATTATACTTAAATTAAAAGACTTAAAAAAACATAAAATTAAAAGACATAAATGGATAATATAGTATATAGAAAGTGTGTGAAAAGTGTAAAATCTATTTTAGGGGTTTTTTGTTGAATACCCGCTCATCCAATGGTCAAAAGAGCCGTTATTTTCAAATTAAAAAATAAAAATAAATAAATAATAATAATATTGAACCATGTGGGCTAGTGTGGATGGCGCGAGGGCTTTCGAGCAAGCAGGACGGAGCCCTACGCTGTGTGTGTTTTTCGCGCGTAGGCTTGGCGCCAGACATTAACGCCATGACTCCAACCCCTAAAAAATCCATTTACAATAAGGATCACGCTAGCCACCAAGGTTCAGTACAGTATGGCAATCTGACACCATATACTTTATTGCATTAACCTTATTGTACCTATGAATTAATACGAACAAAAAGTAAAAACCTCTCTATGTATATCATATATACGACAAATCTAATGTTTCGTAGTTTGAAGAGTACTTACATTCCTAATATATGAAATTGTTTTAGTACAGTAGGGCAAGATCATATGGATTTGGATCAGTTAAAAGAGCTTCAATGCTAGATTTAGTTCAAAGATGTATAAGGTCTCTCAAAAACAATTGTTAGTGGAATGAGAACATTGTTAGTATCCAAGGTATATTTATAATGGAGGAAATTGTCAACAAAAGGTTTATAACACATTTCTAAAAGGATCATGTAATATAAAATTCAAACTCAGGTATTAATGCATTATAATGTTGCTTTAAGGATATGTTAGTCGAGACGTGAGAGATCATTCTCAGATACCTATGAACTCTTATGTGCTTTTCAATTCTCAATGGAAAAGCTGCAAAATATATGGGAAACTCGTTTTACAGGCGTACCTCCAATTCTGTAGCGATATTGTGAACCGTTGTTTAAAATAGGCAGTAAAGAAAGCCAACTAAGATTGTTTTCACGTCAACCTAATTTGACCCATCTAAGCCCATGGTAAATAACTCGTCCATTTTTTAATCATTATTCAGATTCATATGTAAAGAAGGTCTTCTTATAAAAGTCAAGAATTTACCTTTTCATCATTGAGCAAAGCTGTAATAAAGATCCTATTTTGCAACTTTTTTAGCAACCAGTAGAACAATTCGTCAGTTAATGTTTACAATGTATCACCTTTCACAGTAATGATACCTAAGGTACTCACCTCAAGCACGGAGAGGACAGCAAGATACACGACCCCTCGTTAATATATATAGTATCATATTTCACAACAACTTTGTTTTTTTGTGAGACCAACTTTTTTAAGCTTATAGTCTTTCATAGAATTATCGTGAATTTTAGTATGAACTGAAGCTATATATTTGTTGTCCACTTCTTTAGCCGTACAAACCACGCATCTGAAAAATTCAGGGATAATCATTCACATGAAAATGACTTAACAATGGACATTAGTATTTCCTTCACTGAATGAATCTTAACAATGGACATTCAGGGATAATCATTCACATGAAAAATTCAGGGATAATCTAAGAAGTTCTTTGTTACTTTTGAAAACGTAGCTTAATCACATTTCAAGGCTAACCCATGTACCCCAATTTACTCCTAAAGTCATGCCTCCTCCATAAAATACATTTCCTAAACTACCCTTCTACAAATAATCAAAAACCTATAATACAACTTTATCTGTATAAATGTTAGTTAGCTGATGCGATAAGAAAGAATAGTGATTTGAAGTCATATCCTTGGTTTAAAAATGTGTTTTGCGATCCATTGCGTTAAAGGTCCTAAAAGGCATTGCGTGATGCGTGATGCGATTGCGAGCGTAATTTAGACGAGATGCGTTTAGTATAAAAAAGTACAAAAATAATTTAAATACCAAGTAAATGCAATAAAGTTATAAAATAAGTTACTAGCATATTGAAATTAGGCCTATAATCTCTTGTAAAACAAACAAATCGACAGTAAAGCTTGACAAAAAATAGTAGCAAAATGTAAGATACTATATATTGTTATAGTGTTTGTTTTAGATGTTTTTCTAACAAGTCTTATCTTTAAAAAGCCATTAAAATATGTAAGACTCTTTGATAAGTGTGAAAACACTCATCAATAATGATCCAGAAACCACTCAAAACACAGTCAAATACATTATTTTAACTTTAAAATATCAGAATTATGCGTGTATTTGTGTTTCATGTGTTTTCAGGTAAGAAAGATACATTTTCGAGCAAAGACGCGTTTTCAAGGACTAATTTGATAAAAAGATGAAGAAAAAAGACGAAAGATGCTTTCAAGGACTATACTTGCCATCATTTACCAAGAGCAAGGGCTTTAGTTGGAATTTTGACAAAGACAAAGGATGAAAAGGCAATTACTTAAAAGGATTTAAAACCATTTGCAAAGTAATGTAAAGAAAAGGACCAAAAGGAAATTAAATGGAAAGTTTATTAAACTTTTCATTTATACTTGGTCAATTGACCAATGTTTCGGTCAAACACACAGACATAAACGTCTTCTTCAACCTTCAAGAGAGAAAGAGACGGTTTATTCTTCTTCCCACTTCACAAAGCTGCAAATCGAAATAACAAGAGATACAATAAGAATCAGCCAAAGATATTAACTACAAAGATGATCAGCTTTTTCTCCTCTACATGATGATGGCACTTAATTAGATCAAGACTCGAAGATAAATAAACGCCCAAAATGATGAAGATGAAGAACGATCAAGATCCTCGTATTTAATACGTGGCATTCGCTGATTGGTGGAGCCACGTCACAACTCCCCACTCGACGGCTATAAATAAGAGATGAAGACCTTCATTTGGAATGGTTAGCTTAGGTGTAGATTACACATAGTGATTAGGTAGTTAGGATAGATGTAGTTAAAGCTTTTAAACAGTGAATTAGATTCTGTTAAGTTTGTTAAGCTTTCAGTTTATACAGTTGTAACGAGTTTTCAGTTTTCACCATTAATGATAATTCAAGTTCTTCTTAGTTCTTAACTAATCTTCTTCCCTTGTTTTCTTGAATATGTTCTAGCTTGATATTCTGTTAAGAAAGTTAGTTAAGATTCTGAATTCTTCAATTGAAAGAGCTCTGATTACTTTTTTTTACATCTTCTTCTTTGTTTAATGATACAAAAAAAAAGCTTGTTAGTCTTAATCAATCAGTTAGTTAGACAGTTATGATTTCATTTTAAAAGAAATTTTATAGTTGATAAGTGTTGATGTTAGTTTTGTAGACTTGGATCGAGTTATTGTTCATCCAAAAGGTATAGTGGTTTAATATTTGTTTGAGTATATTGTTTTAGGTGAGCATAGCTGTATCTGTTTTCATCACATAGTTTTGGATTAGTTGAACCCATTTGGAGAGTTTTTGTAATCAGGACTTTCTGTTACATTTTGTAGCTAATTTTCTCCGTGAATGATATCCTTTAAGATCTATTTTTCTTGACTGATTCATAAGCTTTTTAGAGCTTGACTTTGTTTCTAAGTTTACAGAATTCAGTTTACAGTCAGTTTATTATCAGTCTGTTATAATCAGTTGATTAATTTTCTAGTGTGAAAAATGAAACTATAATCAGTTCTAGTTAGTGGAATTTAGTATATTTGTTCAAAAGCTTGGATCGAAACGTTTTGTATGCTTACAGCTCATAAGCTTGTATAAGCTTATGAGTATTGTTTCAGTTTTATTTGATTTTCATACAGGATTGGAAGAGCAGGGTGTTTAATTCTGAACTCTCAGCAGATAGATGATTAGTAGATGCTTGCAGATCGGTTAGTTTAGTGTAGCAGGTATTCGACAACAACGGTTTAGCCTTGATGAATAAGTGTAAGATAGCAGTTGCAGTTCACAAGATTAGATTAGTTAAAGTGGTAGCAGATTGGTGGTGTTTGATTTTTAAGCGAGCTCAGCGCTCCGCTTCGTCTCAACGGACTAAACGACGGATGTCATGGTTAAGCGCGTTTATTTTCTGCATTCTATTTTCTTTCTGCAAATTTTAGTCTAACCTGCTGATAATTGAGTAGTCTAGTACTTGCTTGCGATATGTTTGGTATGATTTGGTTTGTGTTAATTGAATTTGTTCCTTTTCTGTTTTTAAGTTTTAGAATTAGTTCATTTAGATTTCTCTTAAATTCGCATTTTCTGTAAACGTGAATTTGGCAGGGTTTATGCATTTGTTTTCAAGACTTTTAAAGTGAACTTAGCAGCCTTTTAGCGAGAGGTTTACTGTGTATCTAGGATAGCTGGTGATTGATTTGTTAGTGTAAATTAGCTAGTGTTTTCTTTAGTGTAATATTGGTTGTGATTAGTTTGATTTGGCTAAGTGCTTCATATTCACTGTATTGATTTCCTTTGTTTTCGGTTATTAATAGATTTAGCTCGTAAATTTCTTTTCCTTCTGATATCAGGGGTTTGGTTCAGTTGAATAGTGTAGTATAAGTGGAATTCAATATTGATAATGTTAGCATTATTAATTCATCAGTTAGTCTAAGTCAGATTATAATTCATTTCAATTGGAAAGTCAAAGTTACTGTAACTTTTAGTTGAGGAATTCACACAGGTCAATAGTTAAAGTAACTTTTGTTGGGCCATTAGTTGCTTATTGGGCCATTGTCTTACGTCTAACATATTGTAGCTTTCATATTTTTTTTTGAACATTTTGATTTGTAGATTTAAAAGATTTGAAATTTTAGTTTTGGAAATTTTGATTTTTACTTTTGATAAAATTGTACTGTTGATTTTCAAATATTAATTGAACTGTTGATTTTTACTTTTGTAGGATAAGTATACATTTTTCATTTTATAATTTTGTGCATTTTTCGTGAAGATTAACGGTTTCGAGTGAGACGATTGGATTTTGGGATCCCTTCACTTTGTGAACGTTATTTTTACGTATTATAAATAAAAAAGATAAAAAAATCCAAAAGATAAAAATACAAAAAAATAAAAAATCACAAAAATCAATTCTTTTCCTAAAGAATTGAACCAAAAAAATAAAAAATCCAAAAAGTAATCTTTTTCCTAAAAGATTACACCCAAAAATTATATATTATATCGTTTTTCATCGTTTTTACGTACATATAGTATTTTTCTTTAAAAAACCAAATAAATACAAAAATATTTTTGATATATTATTATATGTAAATAAGTATACGTAGATACGAACAACCAAGTTACCTATTTCCATAAGTATTGCCGAGGCAATACACCGTGTTAGGGGGCGTTCCGGTCCTTGACACGCGTATCGATCAAACAAAATAAAGCAAGAATAGATAAATACTTCCAATAGGCAATAATTCGAAGAATACAAACTACAACGTGAATAGAAAGGCGATGTGCTATAAAATGTCATCTAAGGGTCAATAGGTACTTAAGTGCTTCGCGCCACCTAACCCCTCGTTCACTAGTGCGTATTCTAAGAAGGAAGGCTTGATTGGGGGTCTTGCACCCAAGTAGTAATTATATATATACTTTCTTGTGGATATTTTATATCGAACCTCGAGGGAGATAATCTCTTCTCTCTCAAAAGTCGACCGAGGGCTAATCCCTCATTCCTCGTGTTTACTTACACGTGTACTCGCACACGTGTAAACATACCACCTTTGGTGTATTACTTCCTTCCCCGAGGAAGCTTTTAAACGTCATTATACTTGTATATACATTCGGCCACCTTGTTAAACATGGATACTCGTTCCATGTTGGAGATTTTGCAACAACGATCCGCCAACGCTAATTATCCGACTTGTTCGACTTGTGGAAGTCTACACGATACTTATTTATGTGATCAAAATAATGGTTATTATGGGGAGGGATATGCTTATAATAGAACCGAGAACCCTAATTTTCGACCTAACACTCAAATGGACCATACTTGTAATGACTATATGGGATATTCCGGTTTTTCATCACAAACTCCACCATCATTTCATGATCAAACCTTTAATGAGCCATACCAAAACCAAGGATTTTCCAATTATGAGGGTTTTCAAAATAATGATAATTTTCAAGGCTTTAATCAAGAAACCTTTCATAATCAAGGATTTTCAAACAATGAAGGCTTTCAAAATGATGAAAATTTTCCATGCCATAATCAAGATACTTTTCAAAATCAAGGATTTTCACATTATGAGGGTTTTCAAAATGAAGGGAATTTTCAAGGTTACAATCATGAGAATTTTCATAATCAAGACTCTTTTCAAACCTATAATTCACCTAATTATGGAAATCCACCTCCACCCTATTCTTCGACTTATTCATGTGAGTTTTGTGGAAAAGAACCCTATTATGGTTATGATTGTCGACCAAGGGATCCGCCTTCTTATGCTCTTAGTGATCTTAATGAGCTTTCTTTTCTAGTCGAGCAACAAGGAAGAAACTATGGATATAGATTAAAGGCTTTTACACGTATGAGAGAGATGAGTATCGAGGAAATGAGAGAAGAATCTCGATGGTTAAGGGAAGAAATTAAGTTTCTTAAGGATGATGTAAGGAACAAACGGTTTAATATCGAGAAACTTGGTGACATTTATAGAAAATCGGTGAACAATTCCTCTCAGTCCCTCAAGGAGGATTTAGATGATTTACTCGTTAAGATTGATAAAAAAGAACGTGAACGCATAAAAACCATGAGCTTTGAGGAAATAGAAAAGGAGAATCTACGGATAACAGGAGAGATGATATCTCTTTGTAATAACGCGAAGATGAAACTATCTAATAAAGAGGACATTTGTGACGAGTTGAATATTAAATATCGTCAACTTCAGCATTAGTTACTTACTTTTCTCTTAGCAAAAGACGAAAAAGTAGAAGATGAAGGCATAATAGACGAATATTTTGCTACTCGTAGTCCTTATCCATTATTTTATGATGATGATGATGAGGGCCCTTCGATTTGTATAACACTTAATGATGACACACCTTCATCACCTTTACCTCACGTGGAACCCACAGACTCTTTCACCATGGGGGACGAGCCTCTTAGCACTAATACAAACACCAATTTGGATGAATTAACCTTTTCTAGTGTTGAGAACCTTATCCCAATCCAAAGAAAGCTTGAGTGTGTTTCCGATGAACCATGTGATGAGCTTTGTGTTGATACCTCTTCTCCTCATGATCACATTGAGATTTTATCACATATTGACCTTCATGCTACTACTAGTGATTTTGGTGACTTTGATCTTGATGAATTGTTTAAAGAAAGGGATAATGAGATTGAGGAAGAGTTTGTGAAAGACTTGACACAAATGGAGGATGATGATTGTGATTCTAGTGACGCGTCTTATGCTATATCATCCAATGATTTGTCTTGTCAAGATAACATTCCTAATTTGGATGAAGAGTTTGCTCCTATAGGAAATGTGGATCCTTCTCCTCTCCCATCTTATGATTCTTGTGATGAAACCTTTGATGATCTTTCTGATAGTGATGAATCCTTTACTTCTGATGATGATGACTCCATTTCTTCTATGACTCCTTCACCTATTTCTCTGAGTGATTTTGTGATACATTCAAATCCTCTTTTTGAGACATGTTTTGATAACCCACTTTTTGAGGAGTGTGAAGAACCTAATAATGAGTCTATAGAAGAAGAACCCTTGATTGATATTCCTTCACTGGTTTTTGAGGATACACCTATTGATTTTCATGATCATATCATCCCTTTGAGTGATTCTCTCATTAATACACCTTCTTTTGAGCCTTATGTTCCCACCCTCCCACCCTTGAAGTTGGTTATTGATGAAGATCCTTTCCTCTTAGAGATTGATACTTTTTCATCTAAGGCACCTTTAGAACTCAAAACCTTTGATATGGACTCTTTTATGGAGATTGATGCCATCATAGAGGATACTCTTGCACATTTTGATATAGAGGTCAACGATAGTGTTCCTAATTTGGAAGAGGAGGTTCGTCTTATTACTACATTGCTTTTTGGGAACATAGAGCCTACACCTCCTCCACAAGACACTATTAATTTTTATCCTCCTTTCACTATGCCTTCTATGGAAGATTACCCACCTTTTGATGATGATGATGAGCCTAACATGGATATACTTGTTATGAATGTTTTGATACCTACATCTTCATTGTCTCATGATGCTTTGATCATTAAGGGGGAATCTAATATGGTTGATACGAGTTCATCTTCTTATTTTCCCATGAAGGGAAAGGTTTTTGATCCTGGGATACATAAATTTGAGACACCTTGGTTTTCATCTAGTCCACTTAAGAGTGTGATTTCGATCGATATTGACTTCTTGTTTGAGCTTACTTTGTTGATGCTACCTACTTTGGAGTTGTTCACTTGTAGAGATGGAAACTATGTATTTGATCCTGGGGTGCTTCATATTTGAGAGATTTTATATGTTGGACAAACTTAAGACACGTTGGACCGTTCCATTTATCGAGGCGGATATTGTAAATCTTATAGTAAATGGAAACGTGCTAAGTTTGAGTGTATCATGTGAGATGTGCTTCAAAGTGGATATTCTTTAGTCTCCATGATGGTTTCCCCAAGGACAACTTAATTCGGGGCTGAGTCGAGCTAGCGACTTAGAGTTAAAAAAACTCAAGCATTGAATAACTAGGTTAGAAAACGTAGAGTAGATTTTCAATAGGTTAGGTTTAATTAAAAGGATGTTATAGTAGAGTTGAAGTGGAGGGGTGCCTTTCTTCGTCTTTTGGTGTTTGTTTTAAGGGTTGCTCTCTCACATTTCATGCTTGGAGCTTATGGAGGAGGCCCGTGTATCTGGTTCACTTCGATTAGTTTTTGCTATCGTGATATTCAAAAGACTTGTGCTTAAAATGAATACCCTTTAGTTATCTCTTCCTTAACTTGGGTTAAGCAAAGTAATCAATGTCATAAGTGTAGGGGAGTTCACTCCCATGCTCTTAAACATTGAGGACAATGTTTATCTTAAGTGTAGGGAGACTTCTATCGAAGTGACCTTACCTAGACCATTGCCTTAACTTCATGATAACATGGAAAATTTATTTTTCAAACATTTTTCAAATTTTTGATCTACTTTGGCCACCAAAAATATGCATTCATAATTTTTGCATCTATCATTTTTTCATTTGCATAACACATTTGCATTGTATATATCTCTTCTTTCATTTTTCATCAAAAATATATAAAAAGAAAAAATATAATAAAAACATGGTTTAATAAGTTTCGATTTCTTTGACATATAAGGCCCGCCATGGATATTTTGACTCAACCCGAGTTTGCTTATCAAAGCTTACTCTAGCTAGTATCCTTAACCATGTGGTCCTTCATTGGTCTATTAGGCTAAGCATCCACTAATCTCATTATTTGAGATTTTAAATTTGTGGAGAATGGGAAATGATAGAGTTGAAGCAAGTATAAAAGGGCTAGATAAACTTCATGATAATTACTTGTGGCTAAACCCTTCTCATCTTAACCTCTATTTTCTTCGCATGTATATAATTGTTAATAAATAATCAAGAACGGTTTTAATCGGTTTGTAATCTCTTATGCATTTTTGTCTAATCATTCATGGTTGATATGAGTACGTCTTAATATTCTAAGTTAGAACGTTTTATGTGTACTAGACTTATGTCATGCTCAATATTTAGCGGGTGTTTTTACTTTTATTCTTTTCAAATTTCTTAGTGAGGAATAAAGAAAAATAAGAGCGGCTTATGAAAAAAATGAGTGGCTAGAAAAAAAAGAAAAAAAATAATAATAATAATTATTATACAAGACTCCCAAGAGGGGCAGTGTGGTGTTAATTATAGTGACTATTGAGTTCCAATATTACCATGACGGGTTGCGGGGATTCAATAGATTGCTCCAATCCAATATTACCTTGACGGGTTGCGGGGTTGAAGATCCAAAGTCTCAAAAATATGGAGGATGTAAATTATTGCGTGAGTTTTATTTTTCTTTCCTAAGCGAGTGTGTAGCTACTTATGAAAGCATGACATGAGGATTTTACACATAATTCGAATGACTTATTACTCTTGAAACGGACTTATATTAATTGTGAGCGGTTTTTCAAGTAATGGATGAGAGGATTACTTAGGATTAAAACCGTGCTTCCTTATTTTTGGATTTTACATTTCTTATATTTCACACTTGAAATAATGACAAATTTGCTCACAAGAAATTTGCTCAAATAATAACCGGTTCCATATTTAATTGTCATGAATAAGTTGATGCACTTTTTACTTGTGAATGCAATGATCCCATTTTTAAGCTTGGTATGGGGAAAGTGAAACTTGAGGGTGATAAATGTCCATGGTACCAAAGCCCTAATCTAAGTCATTGATTTCTTTTTGAGTTACTTCCATCAAAACCATTTATGAAAAATCCAAAAATACATAAATAGAATTGTTTTCTTTTGCATTGCATTGTAAATATTAAAAATCATTCATCATATAGCATAGTATAGTTTATTAAATCATAAAATGGTCAAGGTGGGTTAATTATGAGAAAAGTGTAATTTAGAGCTTTAAAATGCTGCATTGCATGAGGTCATGGCAATGGTCAAGTGGAGGGGAGTTGATAAGTGTGAAAACACTCATCAATAATGATCCAGAAACCACTCAAAACACAGTCAAATACATTATTTTAACTTTAAAATATCAGAATTATGCGTGTATTTGTGTTTCATGTGTTTTCAGGTAAGAAAGATACATTTTCGAGCAAAGACGCGTTTTCAAGGACTAATTTGATAAAAAGATGAAGAAAAAAGACGAAAGATGCTTTCAAGGACCATACTTGCCATCATTTACCAAGAGCAAGGGCTTAAGTTGGAATTTTGACAAAGACAAAGGATGAAAAGGCAATTACTTAAAAGGATTTAAAACCATTTGCAAAGTAATGTAAAGAAAAGGACCAAAAGGAAATTAAATGGAAAGTTTATTAAACTTTTCATTTATACTTGGTCAATTGACCAATGTTTCGGTCAAACACACAGACATAAACGTCTTCTTCAACCTTCAAGAGAGAGAGAGACGGTTTATTCTTCTTCCCACTTCACAAACCTGCAAATCAAAATAACAAGAGATACAATAAGAATCAGCCAAAGATATTAACTACAAAGATGATCAGCTTTTTCTCCTCTACATGATGATGGCACTTAATTAGATCAAGACTCGAAGATAAAGAAACGCCCAAAATGATGAAGATGAAGAACGATCAAGATCCTCGTATTTAATACGTGTAATTCGTTGATTGGTGGAGTGACGTCACATCTCCCCACTCGACGGCTATAAATAAGAGATGAATTCATTTGGAATGGTTAGCTTAGGTGTAGATTACATATAGTGATTAGGTAGTTAGGATAGATGTAGTTAAAGCTTTTAAACAGTGAATTAGATTCTGTTAAGTTTGTTAAGCTTTCAGTTTATACAGTTGTAACGAGTTTTCAGTTTTCACCATTAATGATAATTCAAGTTCTTCTTAGTTCTTAACTAATCTTCTTCCCTTGTTTTCTTGAATATGTTCTAGCTTGATATTTTGTTAAGAAAGTTAGTTAAGATTCTGAATTCTTCCATTGAAAGAGCTCTGATTACTTTTTTTTACATCTTCTTCTTTGTTTAATGATACAAAAAAAAAGCTTGTTAGTCTTAATCAATCAGTTAGTTAGATAGTTATGATTTCATTTTAAAAGAAATTTTATAGTTGATAAGTGTTGATGTTAGTTTTGTAGACTTGGATCGAGTTATTGTTCATCCGAAAGGTATAGTGGTTTAATATTTGATTGATTATATTGTTTTAGGTGAGCATAGTTGTATCTGTTTTCATCACATAGTTTTGGATTAGTTGAACCCGTTTGGAGAGTTTTTGTAATCAGGACTTTCTGTTACATTTTGTAGCTAATTTTCTCCGTGAATGATATCCTTTAAGATCTATTTTTCTTGACTGATTCATAAGCTTTTTAGAGCTTGACTTTGTTTCCAAGTTTACAGAATTCAGTTTACAGTCAGTTTATTATCAGTCTGTTATAATCAGTTGATTAATTTTCTAGTGTGAAAAATGAAACTATAATCAGTTCTAGTTAGTGGAATTTAGTATATTTGTTCAAAAGCTTGGATCGAAACGTTTTGTATGCTTACAGCTCATAAGCTTGTATAAGCTTATGAGTATTGTTTCAGTTTTATTTGATTTTCATACAGGATTGGAAGAGCAGGGTGTTTGATTCTGAACTCTCAGCAGATAGATGATTAGTAGATGCTTGCAGATCGGTTAGTTCAGTGTAGCAGGTATTCGACAACAACGGTTTAGCCTTGATGAATAAGTGTAAGATAGCAGTTGCTGTTCACAAGATTAGATTAGTTAAAGTGGTAGCAGATTGGTGGTGTTTGATTTTTAAGCGAGCTCAGCGCTCCGCTTCGTCTCAACGGACTAAACGACGGATGTCATGGTTAAGCGCGTTTATTTTCTGCATTCTATTTTCTTTCTATAAATTTTAGTCTAACCTGCTGATAATTGAGTAGTCTAGTACTTGCTTGCGATATGTTTGGTATGATTTGGTTTGTGTTAATTGAATTTGTTCCTTTTCTGTTTTTAAGTTTTAGAATTAGTTCATTTAGATTTCTCTTAAATTCGCATTTTCTGTAAACGTGAATTTGGCAGGGTTTATGCATTTGTTTTCAAGACTTTTAAAGTGAACTTAGCAGCCTTTTAGCGAGAGGTTTACTGTGTATCTAGGATAGCTGGTGATTGATTTGTTAGTGTAAATTAGCTAGTGTTTTCTTTAGTGTAATATTGGTTGTGATTAGTTTGATTTGGCTAAGTGCTTCATATTCACTGTATTGATTTCCTTTGTTTTCGGTTATTAATAGATTTAGCTCGTAAATTTCTTTTTCTTCTGATATCAGGGGTTTGGTTCAGTTGAATAGTGTAGTATAAGTGGAATTCAATATTGATAATGTTAGCATTCTTAATTCATCAGTTAGTCTAAGTCAGATTATAACTCATTTCAATTGGAAAGTCAAAGTTACTATAACTTTTAGTTGAGGAATTCACACAGGTCAATAGTTAAAGTAACTTTTGTTGGGCCATTAGTTGCTTATTGGGCCATTGTCTTACGTCAAACATATTGTAGCTTTCATATTTTTTTTTGAACATTTTGATTTGTAGATTTAAAAGATTTGAAATTTTAGTTTTGGAAATTTTGATTTTTACTTTTGATAAAATTGTACTGTTGATTTTCAAATATTAATTGAACTGTTGATTTTTACTTTTGTAGGATAAGTTTACATTTTTCATTTTATAATTTTGTGCATTTAAATGTGGTAAGTGCAAGATGTTTGTAGAATAGTACATATACGTAGATAAATACTATTTTTACCTTTTTACTTGCTTTGTGCTAATTAGACATAGAATACCAATCAATTTCTTTTAACCAAAAACAATCAAGTTGAGCTTAGAATTGTTATATCAATTTGAATCGATACCGAGAAAAACGAACTAAAAAAACAAATATTACTCTTTTAAATGATTAAAATTTGACAAAAATAACCTAAGTACTAGATTGCGACAATTGCTACCGTTGCTAGCATTACAAAAATGCGATAAATTGCGGTTTAATGCGAACGCATTTTGGAATGGCATTGCATTAGGCACTTTGATGCGAAATTTTGTATGCAACGCATTAATGCGTGCAATTTGCGCAATGATGCGCGCATTTTTAAACCAAGGTCATATCCATATGCAACTACTCTATTACCTAAGGCGGCATAGCTCGTGTCTGCTCCTATGTTTCCCTTTGCTTCTATGCAGCTAATTCTCATTCCTTGGCGGCTTGATTCAGATCATCTACTGCCTTTGCTTGCTCACATGAAACTTTTGCATTTACAAATGCTCGTTTACAACTTCAACCACCTTATCTTACTCCATTAATTGAAAAACCTCATAATCATCTTCTAACATAACTCATTGGTAGCATTTTGACACTCCTTGGCAGCTCGTGCCCACTCATTTGTTGCCCTTCACTTCTCTGCAACTTATTTTCGCTCATTGCAGCTTGTTTAACTAATGTGCTAAGAAAGAAATACTTACTTAAATTCTTATCCATGCAATTGCTCCATGACCTCAAGCACCATATAAACAAAAATTTGTTGATCCCAAACTTAGATCGATTTAGCTTTATGTATACGAGATTAGATCAAGTAATGCACTTAGAGAAACCTTTGTATATGGTTATGAATTTAAGTGCTATGCGGAATTTTAACACTTAAACAAGAACACACAATGATATAAACAAACTTTCACTTTGATTATCAATACCAAACTTGTTTACAATGAAAGTAGTTTACGAATGAAAACTTATATCAAACATTAACCTAAAGGTCTTCTTTTATAGACATAAGAAGCCTTGTACAATAATCTACGTATCAGCTATTCTAGGTAAAGATAAACATAGAAAATACATTGTTGTTCATATCTTTACTAGAACTATTCTAGAATACAATAAACGCGTAGAGTATATCTTCCCATCAGTGCTTGTCTTCAATGTGTCAACGCTTGACTTTATCTTGTCAACGCTTGAGCTGTCAGCGCTTGTTTTGTTCTTGTCAACGCTTGGTTTACTCTTGTCAGCGCTCAAGTGATCTGGCCTTAATTTATTCCCAACAATCCTCTCCTAAACTTGATATCCACTCTTATGATCAAGTTTCTGAATAAGCATTAAGGACTAAGAGGAATCTTACAAACCTTCTCATATTGGTAATGAATAAATCTAATCAAATCTTTTGCCACGTCACTTGAATAATCTATTTCCAGCTGAGTGTCCTTCATCTTCTCCAAAATAGCCTTGGATATGAAATACTGACCATCCACAAGTAGATACTCAGCAAACTTTGTAGAACTCAAATGGTAAACACCAGCAGCTGAATATAACCTCCATTGAAGACCACTGAGGTCATCTTCAAGATCCTTCCAAATTGCAGGATCCTCATCTTTTGGTCCACACATTCTTTTGAATGTGGTCCAAAGTTTTATTCCATTAGCTGAAGTTGGTGCTTCAGCCTCATACTTGGTCTCCAGCAACCTCCAAAGGTCCACCAAGTCTTCTCTATCACAACTTGCAAACAAAGATATGAGAGTGGTAAAAGTGTGTACCTCCTTGCTATATCTGCCAATCTTCCAAAACCCACATTCATCTTCTTCATAGCTCACAATTGGGTTCCTGGAATCTAATGGTAACACTTGCACCATATCTGAAGCTTCTAAAGGTGAGAGATTGAGGCTCTTTCTGATGACAGCTTCACTTGGATATAGTGGATCCATATCTTTGGGAAACTCAAATGAAATTCCCTTCTTCACTGGCCTGGGAACAAACATAGCTTTCTTGAGTTCCATTTCTTCTGCAAGTTCCTCCTTTCTTTCATCTGAAAGAAGTCTGAGAGTGTTTGCTTCCTGCACTCTCACCCAAATGGGATAAGCCTTGTTTTCCAACTCATCAAATGTCAAAGCCTTCAACTTCTGATATGTCCATCCAGCTCCATGACATCTGAGCAACATGAAATATAGCTCCCTTCTATCCCTTTTCAATTCTGAGAGAATATTACTTGCCTTGTGTTTCAAAATTACCTGGCAATCCTTCTGAACTCTAAGAAGAATCTCCAAACCCCATATTTGATCTGAAATGGTCAAGTCTGGATTCTCCATACATCTTTCTTCCCAAGCATTGTACATTTGAACCACCTCTGGCATGTCAAAGTCAACCTGCAATTTCAATTCTCTCAGCTTCTCCTTAGCCAACTCATCACCATACTCAAGTCTTTCTGGTTCTATAATCATCACACTTGAGTCTGAGCTAGCTCCATCACTTCCTTCTTCTGAAGTCACAACAAATGGTGACCCCTCCTTTTTATCCTGTTCCATGATTTGTGCAGCTAATCTTCTATCAAACTCAACTTGAGCTGCATCCTTTGGAACAATCTCTTCTACCATTATACCCTTACCCTTATCTGATGGTGCAATGGTTGGTAAGGTAGATGGTGATACCTGAGTAGAAACCTCCTTGATGATAGATGATGACTGGGATACATCACCTTCATGTGCAGGTCTGTCAACGCCCAATTTTGTCCTATCAGCGCCCAAAATATATCTGTCAGCGTCCAAATTCTCCTTGTCAACGCCCAAATATCCTCCCTCAGCGCCTTGTGTAACCTCTCTCAACATAGCTGTAAATGATAAATTTAAGTTGGTAGGAGAGACTAAGGACGTATAAAAACCTGTTTGTTTCTTCAAAGTTGTAAGGGCCTCAGCAACATCCATTGATTGACCATCATGACTGCCCTTATCACTTAGATTTATTGGATCTTCCTCCCCTTTGGAAGATTCCTCCATACCCCTCCTTGCACCAGCACTCTCCAAAACAACAATCCTTTCCCTCAATTGCTTGAGTTCAAGGCCTTGTGAGCTGACAACTTGTACTAAGTCGGCATTTTGCTTTTGTAAGCTAATGCAGACTACCGTCAATTCCATCAGAGTCATTGGTTCCAGTCTGCCCTCTTCTGAAATGGGAATTTGACCTCCCAAGTCAGATTCATTCGGCAAGGATGAGGACTTAATGATGGTGGGACTGCCTTGGCCAGCTTCTAAGCCAGAACCAATAGTCCCAGCCTCATCTAGGTCACCAGCCACACTTATGGTGGTGGTTCTCTCTGCTACATGGCTAGGACCACCAGAGGAGAACACTCTAGTAGTCCTTTGGTGTTTCATCAACCTATATTCAGGGGGTGTGGAAGATGGTGTGGAAGAATGGGTGGATGTGGGTTGGTTAAGGGGTGTTTGGGTTTGTGAAGGTTGTGTGTCAGCGTTGGAAATAGGCACATCAACGCCAACATTTAATGTATCAGCGTTGAAGGATTCTGAGTCAATTTGCATGTGTTCAGGTGAAGGTAAAGGTTCAGGGATTGGTTCAAGTGGTGGTTGGGGGTCAATTTGTGGTTGGGGGTCTGGTTGGGGTTGTGCGGCTGCAATGACAGCAAGCATAGGTTGGGTTAAAGGTAGGTCACGATGGGTGGTGAGTTCATCTTTATAAAAATAGCTTTCTTTTGCTCAGGGATCTTATAAAAATCATTGTGATCCCTTGAGCAGTAACCTTGAACATCAAAAACCATTTTTAGAAAACGGGGATAAGCTAAAGTCATTTTGTTCCCCTTGTTTTTACACATCCCCTCAAAAATCATTTTAGAATAATTAAATTTTTGCCCTGTTGCAATGCACACAATAGCACTGGCAATGGATCTATTGATCTCATTGTGTGCAGTGCATTTGGGACTCAA
The DNA here is from genome assembly GCA_025667525.1 of Glebionis coronaria. Classification (NCBI taxonomy): domain Eukaryota; kingdom Viridiplantae; phylum Streptophyta; class Magnoliopsida; order Asterales; family Asteraceae; genus Glebionis; species Glebionis coronaria. The sequence continues at coordinate 843,178 of JANFOE010001095.1, forward strand.
ACATTGAAGGAGGACATGTATGAGGTACTTCCAGGCTGGGGGAAATTCCTGCTTATGATAATTGTTTAGAGTACCTTCATCAGGAAAAGGATATCCCAAAGCCCTAAGCCCTTGTTCTATTTCATTTATGGGAAGGGTGGCTATACCATTAGCATCATCAAGATGCAAGACTTGGCGTACCAAAGCCTCAGTAACCACCCAAGGTCTCCCATGAACAATAGAATTCAATGTAGTCACTCTATTAACTGTTGAGGAATTTACAGTGTTCCAAAACTGTTTAATATGTGTGACTGGAATGATTGGTGCATGAGAAAGAGCATACCTTAAAGGGGATGCGTTCAAATACGCCACCATTTGTGTGTATTGAGGAAACAGAGTATCATCAGCTTCAAGATATGCAATCATGTTGTGTTGAGACTTGAACCCCAATTCCAATTCTGATGGTTTAAACTTTGGTGCCATTGATGAAAGCTGTTAAATTTAAGTGAAGAAGATGAAGTTGATAAGAGAAAAATGTGTTAGACAAGAATTATAGATACCGTGTTTAAAATAGGAGCCAAATTTATAGGAGAAGAAAATGCATGTGATAGGCCCAAAAATAGGCAAGTATTTTCAAAAATCAATAATGAAAATATTGAAAAAGTTATAAGTTATCTCATGCATTAAATGAAAAGTAACAACTCCCAAAATTACGGCCTAAACATATGTCAAAAAGTAACAACTAGGTAGGTCCCATTGAGTGTCAACGGTCAAAAATAACCTATCAACGCCCAACAGCTATAATCTTGTCAACGTTTGCCTATAACCATGTCAGCGTTTTATTTGGTCACAACAACGCTTGGAAAATTCTTGTCAGCGTCCAAAAATAAAAACGTTTTTAAAAATGAAAAATGACCTAAACAAGTAATTTATCCTAGAGAAGATAACCAAAAGCTGATAATTATTATAGGGCGGCAAGCACTGTCCAGTTATGCACACTTGCTTAAGCAAGATAGACATAACAGTCCTCTAGTGTCCCTTGCTAAACAAAACTCTTAACAACCAAGTTACCTTACAAAATTCCTTGTTACTCCCAGGTAAATCCCATAACAAAATTATTCCCAAGTCTCCCAACAGACCACAACCAATTCTAGGCCAAAAATGTCTTGGCAGCATGCATAGTATATCAACTTTGCATGCTACAGTGCCTCATGATTTAGTAAAACTAACTCATACTCACCTGTGGACACAATCTAGAATTGTGATAAGAGTATCATATGGATACCCAAACATCCTAAAGGTTCCTAAAACCTCCCCTCAAACTATGATACAAAAGTTTGCTAAAATCATGTATGAACATAAAAAATTTATGTCAAGATAGGAATGAAACATTCCAACCATCATCCATAAATAAAAACTTGTCCAAATGCTTCTCCATTGATCCATAAGCAACTCTGTATCCAATGGTATACTGCTAACACCATCTGCACATGTAGATTGAAAACCACAAAACTAACATTGTTGCTGACAACGCCCCGATAACACATGACAGCGTTGAGGGAAGCTTTGTCAGCGTTAGACAATTTTATTGCTGACAACGTTGCAAAAACACTTATCAGCGTTCAAGCAACCTTTGTGAGTGTTAGAAAAATATAGTGGAAAATCTAAATCATCAATAAGACCAATAACAATGCATCATCCTGTACATACTTTTACAAAAAGACTCCAAAACACATATTATGTGAGATTGACCATTCCAATACTTGTTACCAAGTATTGAAATCTCCCAGCATCAAAAGGATTAGTTAGTAAATCTGACACATTTTCCTCAATGTCAACCCTATCTGGTTGTATTAAACCTTTCTCAAAGCAATCTCTTATAAAATGGTGTCTAATTTCTATGTGTTTAGTTTTAGAATGATGTACAGGATTCTTAATGATGCATAAAGTACTATTATTGTCAACAAATATCTTAGTATGCATGAAATTGTACCCATAGTCCAACAGCTGGTTCTGAATCCACAACACTTGGCCACAACAAGCAGCTGCAGCCACATACTCAGCTTCAGTTGTAGAATTAGCCACCACTGTTTGTTTCTTGCATTGCCAAGATATCAACCTGCTCCCAAGAAACTGACATCCACCAGTTGTGGATTTCCTATCAAATTTATCACCTCCATAATCACTATCTGAATATGCAATCAGCTCCAATGGTGAATCCTTTGGGTACCACAAACCAAGACCAGGATAGCATCTTAGGTACCTAAAGATCCTCTTCACAGCATAAAGGTGACATTCTTTGGGAGTCACTTGATGGCGTGCACAAGCACACACAGCAAACATGATGTCAGGTCTGGAGGCAGTAAGATACATCAAGGATCCAATCATGGATCTATAGTGCCTGACATCAACATCTTTCCCATCTCCAATCTTTCCCCAAGGGTGTTCTCTATCCATAGGAGTAGTAGCCCTCTTTTCATGTGGAGAAAAGCCAAACTTCTTCAAGATCTCAGCAACATATTTATCCTGGGAGATGAAGATACCATCTTCATTCTGCTGAACTTGTAAACCAAGAAAGAAGTTCATCTCCCCCATAGCACTCATCTTGAATTTGTCTGTCATAAGCTTGGAGAAATCTTCACTCATCTTTGGATCAGTAGACCCAAAGATGATATCATCAACATAGACCTGCACAAGCAACACATCCTTGCCTTTCTTCTTTTTAAACAGTGTCTGATCTATGGTGCCCCTCTTGAATCCATTGTCCACAAAATAGGTAGACAAAGTACCATACCATGCTCTTGGAGCTTGATGAAGGCCATACATAGCCTTTTTGACTATATACACTTTATCTGGATGCTCTGGATCCTCAAAACCAGGAGGCTGCATTACATATACTTCCTCAACAATAGTTCCATAGAGGAAAGCACTCTTGACATCCATTTGATAGACTGTGAAGCCCATGCAGGATGCATAGGCTAGAAAAATCCTAATAGCTTCAATCCTTGCAACTGGTGCAAAGACCTCCTCATAGTCTATCCCCTTCTCTTGTGTATAACCTTGAGCCACTAACCTTGCCTTGTTTCTGACCACAATGCCTCTTTCATCTCTTTTGTTCCTGAGAACCCATATTGTCCCTATAGGTCTGACATATCTAGGACAATCAACCAGCTCCCAAACATCCTGAATTGCAAATTGGTGAAGCTCATCCTGCATTGCTTCCACCCAACTTGGTTCTTTGAGAGCATCAAATATTTTCTTGGGTTCTTCTTGTGACAGAAAACAGGCAAACAAACATGCTTGCACAAGAGGGGTATCAACCTTCTTGTGTATATGGGCAATAAACCCACCAAGACCTTGATGAGATCTTCTAGTCTGATCTGGAGTCATAACATCACCAATGATCTGGGAAGGGGGGTGATTCTTCATTGTGGAAGTGAGAACTCCTCCTTCAAAAAGTCTGGTGTCCTCAACCTCACGCTCCATGTTGCCAATATCTTCTTCATCAGACTCTCCTTCATCAACGTGAGGATGAACCTCTTCATATAAATTGGAAGGTTCACCTTGTTCAAAATTGGAAGAGAAAAGATGTTCAGTATTGTTGTCAACGCCTGAATCTTGTTTGTCAGCGCTTGGGCTAACAACGCTTGAAGTGTGGTTGTCAACGTCTGAACCATCAACGTCTGAATTGGTCTTGTCAGCGCTAGATTTGCCTTTGTCAGCGCCTGAAGGACCATGCATGTTTGTATCTGGTGGTACTTGGAAACCACCATTATCTTGTCCAGCAGCAGCAAAAGCATCTGTCCAAATGGGAATGGTAACATATTCTAGGATAGGAGATGTCTTTTCTGCTTGTGATCCAACCTTTTCATGAACCTAAGTACCTGAAACATCAACAACTTGTTCCTCCATAACATTTGAAGTTACCTTCACAATGTTTGGATTAGTGACAGACATATAATTTAAAGTTCTAGATAAAGGTTCCAAGTCAAATAACCAATTAGGACCAATTTCAGGATCACTAGGTTTATTCTCTAAAAACCTAACATGTACTCTTTCAAGTATACGTTTGTCCTCTTTAAGATAAACCCTATATCCCTTGCTCTGCACTGAATACCCCATGAAGTAACCCTCATCACCTTTTGCACTAAATTTCCCTAAGGCATCACTAGTGTCTAACACTACTACATGACAACCAAAAGGTCTGAGAAAACCAATATTAGGTTTTCTACCCCAAAGTAACTCATAAGGTGTTTTGTTCTGAACTTTGTTAACCAATGCTCTATTTTGCACATAGCAAGCTGTATTAACAGCCTCAGCCCAAAAGGCTATAGGAAAGTGAGCATCAGCCAACATTGTTCTGGCTGCTTCAATTAGGGTTCTATTTTTCCTCTCAGCAATCCCATTTTGTTGTGGGGTTCTAGCAATGCTAAATTGCCTAGTAATTCCTTTCCTGGCACAGAAATCATCTAGCTTCTTATTCCTAAATTCTCCACCATTATCACTCCTAAACATTTTAACCTCATTGCGAGACCTCTTCTCAATCTGAGTGATAAAATCAATTAGAATATCAGCTGTGTCACTCTTCATAGCTAGAAAGAATGTCCAAGTAAACCTAGAAAAGTCATCTGTGATGACAAAGCAATATGACTTACCATTCAAACTTTCTATATTAGTTGGACCAAAGAGGTCCATGTGAAGCATATGAAGAGGTCTAGAACTAGTGTGCACCTGTTTAGACTTGAATGAGACCTTGTGCTGCTTGCCTTTAAGATATGCAACACAAGAGTGGTCATTGTGGAAGGCCTTCTCAGGCAAACCATCAACTAAACCAAGCCTCACAAGTCTATTTATATTTTTAAAATTTATGTGCCCTAGTCTCCTGTGCCACAAATTACTCTCATCCACTGAGGCCTTAGCATAAAAACAAGACATATTATTATTTATTTTAATCCCATTCAAATTAACATTATATATGTCCTTATGCCTAGGTGTTCTATACTCAATATATTTCTCATCAGGGATCTTAAAATCCTTGCTTAACACCAAACACTCAGTATCAGTAAAAAGAACTTTATTTTTGTTATCACAAACTTGTGATACACTAAAAAGGTTGTAATCAAGTTCTTTTACCAGACAGACGTTCTCAAAACCCAAATTCTTGGTGAGAAGGGTTCCTTTGCCTGTGATAGTTCCATATCCGCCTCCAAAGTAAACCTTGTCACCATCCTTAATGGGAGTGAAGTTAGTAAGATAATCTTCCTTCCCTGTCATGTGCCTTGAGCATCCACTATCCCAATATCCATAATCATTGACCTGTCTTTGAATGCCATGCACATAAAGAAAACAAATTAGTTTTCTTTGGGAACCCAAGTCTTAAAAGACTTGGATTCATCTGGTTGTTCAATAAGAACAGACTTAGTTCTCACAACAACCCCATTCTCATCCTTCTTAGGATGAAATACCCAGTTAACCCCAATAGGTTTTGTAATGACCTTTGAAATGTAATTAAATCTGTTGCAGGTCATTGAAATCACATTATCATTAGGGTTTTGATCTTTCTTGGGTCTCCATGTTAAGCTTGAAGAAGCTTTAGACCCCTTACCTTGTGGTTGCAAATATTTAGGTATGGTCATGTTTCTGTCAGCGTTAGAATTTGTCCTGTCAACGCTGAAATTACCCTTGTCAGCGTTGAACCTAGGGTTTGCTACAGAAACCCATTGCCTATTTGACCAGGTGTTTGTCTTTTGAAATGGTCTTTGTCCATGAGTGTTAGACCCTCTAGTAAAGAATGGGGCAGGTCTAATCACTTGTGGACTTTGCTGCACACAAGGTTTGGGTCTGACAACGTTTGACTTCCTAACAACATTGACTTTGTTCCTGTCAGCGCTGAAATTGTTCCTGTCAGCGTTGGCTTTGGGAGCGTTAACACACTTGTATGCCAAGTGTGAAAAGCTACCACAAGAGTAACAAGCTTTTCTAGATACAACTTTAGGTCTAGAAGAGAAGAAGCCTGTTCCATGATTGCTAACTTGACTCTTGGGTGACCTAGTATTCCTATACATCTCTGCATATTTAATGCTAGGTTTTCTATCAGTGTTTGAGCCTAAGTCAACAACTTTACCAGTGAGTGGGTTAGTAACCTTAATGGGTGTTGACTCATTGGGACTTTCACATAGTAAGCCACCCTTAACAAATAAAGTAGGGTTAGCTTTCTTCCATTCATTCAGGTCAGTCAACTTTTGTTGATACTCTTCAACTAGAGTGACAACTCTTGGTGGAGGAATGAATTCCTCCTCTTGGAGCTCTAGCAAACCAGTCCAAGATAGGTCCTTTTGTTGGACACCATAGAAGTCACCAGCTGGTGGTGGAACCAAAGAGTAATCATTCATCCCAATCCCAGTCATGTCCTTAGGATCCCTTTGTTTACCCACACATTCTCCTAGGGTTTGAGTGGCTCTATCAAATCTTTGAATTTTAAGGCCAACATTATCTTTATTCTTAATAGCCTCATCTAACTTAGCCTGTATCTCACCATTAACCCTTTCCATGATGTTTCTAATATCCATACTAGCATCTAACTCATGTTTTAAGATATTGATTTTATCTTTTAAGTCAAATTCTATTTTCTTATATTCAGAAACGGTTTTCTCAGTTTTAGTAAGAGCTAGTTGGTAATTAGATAGTTTACATCTTTCAGTACTCACATCCTCTAATAATCTTAACACATCTTTGTTAAGTCTTTCAGTATTTAACCTACAACCTTTGCTACAAAAAGCATCATCATATACCTCATTATCAGATGAAGAGGAGGAGTGTGCCATGAGAGCATATTCAACATGCTCTTCTTCTTCAATATCAGCAACCAAAGCTTTATCCTCTTCAGCATTCTTAGCCAGATAGCTCCAATCCCATCCCATACCATCAATTCCTTGAACTGCAACCATGGCTTTGGAATCCTGAGCTTTAACAACCTGACTTGAGGGTTTACCAGCATCAGATCTTCTAGGAGATCTGCATTCCCTCATGAAGTGCCCCATACGATGATAGTTGTAGCATTCAACTTTGGATTTATCAAATCCAGCTGTGTCTTTAGCATTGAAGGTCATCTTCTTTTTAAACCTTCGGTTCCACCTATTTGCTCTTATACTAGCAAGAGCCATGTTCCACTTAATGTCCATCTCTTCCAAGTGCTCATCACTTATCTGCTCAAGGTCCTCATATGTAATCACTGAACCATTGGGCAAAGAAGCAATGTAATCACAAACAGTATCCAAATCCAAACCAGCAGGTTTAACTCTTGGGGAGTCACTCTTGAATGTGTCAGCGTCTGAATAGGAGACGTTGACAGGACTTGTTCCAGCGCTGACATATGATGATCCAGTAACTGGATGCATGTAAGAGTCCTTCTGATTGAATTGACCTTCACTATGAGAGAAGAAGGCCATGTTGCTGTTGGTAGATTTGCTTCCATGTTCTAAAAGAGTTTCATCTTCCAACAGCCTTAGTTTGTTGTATATGTCATCAAACGAGGAGCTCTTGTAAGTATTGTTGGCAAGAATGGATCTTGCCTCAATCTTCCATACCTCACCAAGACTTTTAAGAAAGGTAGCATTAATGTCAACATCACCAACTTGTGTCCCCATGAAGGACAACTTGATTGTAATGTCAAGCAGTCTGCTTCTAACACTACTCAGTTTCTCATTGGGTTGAGCTTTGAAGACAGCATAATCATGCATGAGTTGCTTTTTCTTTTCTTCCTTAGTGACTGCATTTCCACCATATGCAACTTCAATAGCTGCCCAAAGATCCCTAGCAGATTCATAGCCTCTATATTTATGCTGGTTTTCTTGTCCCAAAGAGACTTTCAGAATATTTAGGGCTTTCATGTCAACCCTTCTCTTTGCTATGTCATCAGCAGCCACAGCTCTACCATCTCCAGGTTTTTCTCTCTTATCCTCTTCAGAACATCCAGCAACAGCTGTTCTTGCAGCAATGGCATTAAGAATCTTTTGATCCTTATTGAATGTGTTTCCATATTCAATAACCTCCCAGAGTGTGTAGTCATAGATCCCCAGATATTGTTCAAAGTTGAACTTCCACAAGTTAAAATTGGTTGCATCAAGCATGGGAATCTTGATGTTTGGTAAGGCTGAGGAGGAGGAGTCTATTGCTTCAGACATGATGTTGTTAGGGTTTCTGAGAAAATTAGGGTTTTGGTGATTTTTGGGGTTCTGGTGTTCTTTAAGATCAAAAGTTCCTCAACAAGCTCTGGTACCACTTGTTGATCCCAAACTTAGATCGATTTAGCTTTATGTATACGAGATTAGATCAAGTAATACACTTAGAGAAACCTTTGTATATGCTTATGAATTTAAGTGTTATGCGGAATTTTAACACTTAAACAAGAACACACAATGATATAAACAAACTTTCACTTTGATTATCAATACCAAACTTGTTTACAATGAAAGTAGTTTACGAATGAAAACTTATATCAAACATTAACCTAAAGGTCTTCTTTTATAGACATAAGAAGCCTTGTACAATAATCTACGTATCAGCTATTCTAGGTAAAGATAAACATAGAAAATACATTGTTGTTCCTATCTTTACTAGAACTATTCTAGAATACAATAAACGCGTAGAGTATATCTTCCCATCAGTGCTTGTCTTCAATGTGTCAACGCTTGACTTTATCTTGTCAACGCTTGAGCTGTCAGCGCTTGTTTTGTTCTTGTCAACGCTTGGTTTACTCTTGTCAGCGCTCAAGTGATCTGGCCTTAATTTATTCCCAACAAAATTGTAAAGCTTCAGTAAGCCTATTATCTAAATCAAGTTCTTAGCAAGAAGCTTGATAAACGTTATAAAATGTTAGTACAAATTATTAAGCAAAAGGGTCCAAATTATCACCTTTGTTGCCATTTCCACTACTTTGTGGCTTACTGTCCTTGGTAGTTGTATTCAATGTAATTGTCGTGTAAGAAAGTCCGCTTTGACTTTGAAGCCGAATATCTTAAACTAATATGTGTCTTTGTTTAGTAAATCCAGGATACGTCTCCTATAAAGATAATGATTGTTTACGCTGAGATGTCCCAAACTTGCACCAACCCCCATAATATCAAACACATCACACTTTTACTGTGCCAGGCATTATACAAAGGTTGTCCGAATGGGTCATTAAATATTTGCAACGGGTCACTTGGTGAAACACTGACACAACTTTTCATGACAGCCACTGGCTAACATTTTGGAAACTAACAATAGCTATATATTCATAGTAAGCAAAGAAACTGGATGATCATGTCAGGCTAAAATTGTATATGTATTTCAATATACATTGCCTACGACATAGCCAATGATTTAAGGATCTATTAAGCATTTATTGCAATTTACCTGAGAACGTAACTTCTGCCCTTCGAAAGTAAACTTTTCAGTTAAACCTTCCAAAATTTTGTTGTGACCATGAAACTAACTAAATAAGTTCCCCAAAAAACAAAATACATTAAAACTCATTCCAGAGACAATAGGTAGCTTCAAGAAAGAATGCATGGATGTGAATATAGACCAACATAACATATTAACATGCAATATATCCAACTGTTGGTTTTGTGTGAGAAATTTGAGCTATAGTAGTACTTGTCAAGGCCCTCACATGCACCCAAGATTATTTTAAATTGCCTAACATAGTAAAGAAAATGTCATCCTTTGATAAAACTGTAAATTAAACACCTAACCCATTATTATTGTTAACTCAAACTTACCACCATGTGACCAAGTGGAACCGAGTGAGTTGCCTATGATTTTCCTTCACAAAAGGATCAATAGGTGTTTTCTAATGCCAATTCAAGCTTCTTGACCATGTCTTGTTTTGTGCAAAGTCAAATTTACCACACAATAACTGAGCTAAAGAGCTACAAAGATAAGTCTAGGTTACTTAATTGACCTTTGCAAGTTCCACCCCACAAAAAATATATATATATTACCTCCAAGTGTTGATTATATATATATACATATATATTTATACATACATATATATATATATATATATATATATATATATATATATATATATATATATATATATATATATATATATATATATATATATATACAAATATATATATATATATATATATATATATCTATATATATATATATATATATATATATATATATATATATATATATATATATATATATATATATATATATATATATATATATATATATATTACCTCCAAGTGCTGATTATATATATATACATATATATATATATATATATCTCTATATTATATATAGGTATAATTATGATTTGAAACCACAGTTTTGATCCCAGTCATATCCCAGTCACATCTTTTAGCCAATAGTATTTGAGTATTCCCTAGAAAATCTCCAAATTCCACGAATTTTCCGTCTGAAATCGCAGTTCTCTGAAAATCGCGTTTTGAAAACGCAGTTTTGAAATTTACTTTTTGAAAATCGCGTTTTGTAGGTTTGGACCGGTCCAATTCATTAATTTCGGTTTTGATTTAATTTTTTGATTTTCCGAAAACTATTAAAAAGTGTTTTGCTAAACAGGGGGATGCATGATTTGAACTAATGACCTCTTGGTTATTTGTTTTGGTGTTTTCCAATTGAGCTATTGGATTGTTTTTGTTTAATGATGGTAAACTCCTATATTTATTATCCTGTTTTTAATTGAGTATGGTAAGTTTTAAATTATTTTTTTAAAAAATTAATGATAATTGTTTAATAACCATGATACGTAGTATCTTTTTATTTTTTTTGAAAATATGAAGATATACTTCTTAGTATATATATTTATCCCAATCTATACTTTTTGTTAATCACGTATCCTTTTTTTATATTCATAAATATCCAGACTCTTTATTAATCACGCTATCATTCTTTTTTGTAAAACCCTAAATCTGTGAATCAGCATCCACCGTAATGTTCTTTGTTTTTTGTAGTGTTTTTTTCCCCCGGTATCATGCTAAGATCAGGGACTTCACTCAGGAACACACTAAAACTTCTAATTTTTTTATGAACAGACCAACAATATGTGGTGTTGAACCTCCTCCTGCTATTGAGGCTGCCATGGAATAGGTCCAGCGAGAACATCACAATACGGGATAACACTCTGAGTGAGTCGATCCTATTGGAGATTCTTTAGTTCAGGTGCTCTCTTGATCTTCTTTGTGGCACCTTCAATATAAGTAAAACAGAATACATATATTTTTTTTATATCCTAATGTTAAATTTTGTGCAGCTAATCTAAGATAACTCAAATAAGCAAGAGATCTCATGGATGAGACACCAAAAAGAGGCTACTGAGTATATAGATATGACTCTCTGATTAAAGGAACCAAGTTTATGTTTGTTTCATCTATGAAACCATTACTACTTATGTTTGTAGACTAAGAACCTTCTAATAAGCAATCCCAAACACCCTGTTATCTAAACTAAGCTAATATTTTGTGGTATCAGTTACTTGAGATGGGTGGAAACAGGTTTGTTAGATCACACATATGCAAAGAAGCATTGGAATGTGGCTTTTTGGTTGCAAGCCTTAGTAGGTATGTTATGTGTAATTTATTATATGCTACAAAATTAAATAGCCTGTTCATCTTTTAGTCAAGCAACCGATAACAAACGGGTTTCAAATATGGTAATTCTAATAATGCATATTAGATATTTTAACAAAATATCCCGTTGTATAATGCAAGATGGCTAAAGCTCCAGCTATTTTAAGCTAATTTGGAGTACCTGGTCGGGAACTGATTTGACCTGATTAGTTCCATTATAAGTAAGACTTTAAGAAGCATACGATTATAATTTCCCATCTTTATACGAGTATTCTCTTTTTTAGTTTAGTCTTTACAGCCGATCTAGATCACATGTAAGGCGAGAAAGGACCAGTGAACCTGAAGGAGTAGAGATAGTCACTAATATGTCACATGCTAAATTTATCCAGACATTTCCGCGCAAATTGTAGGAAGGCCAGATGCCACGTCCATCCAAAGGTCTTTTAGAGAATGCGACACCGAGAGTAGGAGACCATAAACACCCATGGTATGCGTACATAGCCTTTGAACAAATCCTTTTTTGTATTGCCATCTGATTACACCTCTACCCATACAAGGTCAGATCCTACAAAACTGAGCTGATAAGCTCCTCAAAATAATCGAGCTTCTTAGTTAAGGTCTGTGGTCACCTGTTATATGAATATTCAGCATTGGAACACCCGTGCATGTATTATCTTTTGACAAACCTAGCATATGTGACATATATTTTTAGCTTTTGCTCAATCGCTCTATGTTAGTGATACAAGCTGTCATTTGAAACCATTGATTTATTATGGTTTATTGGCAGAGGTATTTTGACAGTCATCTTCAAGTCCTTCAAGGGAACTCCGAATGAAGCAAGCACATTATCCGAAGTGCCTTCAGCAGCAGCAGAAAGTGGTACATGTTTTATAGAGTACATCTTCTCTAATACCTGCCAGAAAAGCCTAATGAGAAGTTTATTCCACTTATTCACGACCAGTTTAGATTTGAAAGTGATGAATGCTGATGACAATGCTACGGAACTTAGAAGGTAAATGATGAATACTGAATACTTAATTGTATTTCACCTGGATATACATGACTTGTGTGAAACAACTTGGAAAAATGTCCATTCGTTGGTTTTAAAGTTATTAATCATTTGGTAAATTCTGATTTTGTTTTTGAGGGCGAATGACTTATGTGACGGTGACCGAAACCAAATGCATTAATGTCTTATTGTGTCAAGTGCTAATTATCCCTTGTGATCGTTTGCCTTTGCTTTTTAGTCATTGCCTTGATCTCGCGATGTGGGCCTTGGTACCTTGGTTGCTCCTAATACCAACAAGGCATTGTGTGTTACTATCGCAACTGATCTTGGTGACCACGAAGCATCAGGTTATGGTACTGTGGCAGAAGCCTCAACATATTTGTTTGTTATTGAATTTTGCAGAAATGGAGAGTACTCTGATGATGCGTCGCCTAAAAGAATATTAGAGAGTGATTTGTTTCAAGAACAGGAGCTGAGAGTTATGATTTACCTTTTGTTTCACAGGGTGCGGTATTGAATCACAATGTTTCTTAAGTGACACATAGCAGTCAACTTCTATTTTACAGGTAACAAGAAAGCAATTTGATGATTTCTGTTCATACGGACATGTCAAATAGGCTCCGTAAAGTCAAAATGAATGTGATCAGTTTGGGAGCACTCAATGGTTTGTCAAGATACCTCATCACTCGGTAACCTCATATTTCTATACCTGGTGTTATGTTAAGTTCTGCTACTTGGTTATTTTATGTATTTTGGCTTTATGGTCGTTGTGGCTGGCATTTTGTTTAGACTCTGATTTCAGAAGACAGTAAAGGTCCTTGTATGTCTTCTGGTTATGGTGGTGCTGGATCTTATGGAAATGCTTCATGAGGTGCTCCTGGTGCAGGTGGTCCACAAGAAGCGGCATGTACTGGTGAATCTCTCTTTGAAGCATACAAGAATTATCTGCAGATAGATGTAGCTGCTGAGAATGATGACAATATGATGAACTGGAAGGGCTGGGTAAAATCTCGCATACATCAACTGTATTGAAGGTGATTAATTGTATCTTTAGTTGCATTCTCGCCTTCCTCTTGTAGCCTTTTTCTTAACGGGTGGTAATATTGACCCTTTCACGTAAAGAAGGGATCAATTTGTGCTGTGTTTTTATTTGAAATGGGTCACTGATGAACACTTAGCTAAAAAAGGAACAGGTCAAACCAGATGAGTTCCTTTGGAAGCCTAATTATCAGTTTATGTGTCTACTGACTTCACCTGATCAGACCCGTAACACATTAGTTCTTTATAAGAGACTATCAAAGAGGGAAAATATTGTTAATGTGTCAAGTGACCTGACCTGACCTGAACAAACTGGTAACACATTAATTTTCCGCAAAACACTAACATAACATAAAAAATATCATTTTGTGTATATATTTCACGTCCTTACTCGACCAGACCCTATATGCCACCTCTACTTCTTTTCTTTTCTTTTTTGCCATCAATGGGAAGAAGGACAACACAAGAACCTGCTTTACCAACTGAAGTACCATCAGATGAACCCAGTGGCGGAACCAAATGGAGATAGTAAGGCAGAGTCTCGTGGACCCTTGACGTCATCTCAAATACAGCCTCATCGGGTTTTACTAAAGTTTCCCCTAATGAATTAATCAATGTTTTAGTCATTTGTCTACCTAATTCGACTTTTTTACGCGTCTATTTGTCTGCATATACTAAAGAACAACTGGAGTCCTGCTATCAGGCCTTTAAGTTGAGGTAGGGTTTGTAAGTCCTTGTACAGCTTATCTTAATGGATATGGGTTCATTAGTTGTTGAATATTGGTTCCCTGTCCAAAAGTAGATTTATTTGTAATGTTTTTAGTGTTTTTTGCAATACATACGATGGTCGGAGAACTTTGACGAAGTTTGTACTCACTGCTCGAAGACCAGTTGGTATGTGACTAATCGGGTCAAAATGTGTCTGATTCATAACTCAACTATTCGTGCTGTTTTAACCATTAATTTTATGTTTCAGCTTGTCAGCTGTGTTTCTCTGTGTTGGTGTTTGGACAATAAAAGAGCTAGCGGGGAAGCTAACCAGGACTGCTGAAACAGCAAAGGGTGTAACATCCACATCTTACGCAATGGATGAGCAGGAAAACCTTAAATTCTTAAGTTGAATGTCAAAAAATGGAATTGGAGAAAGTAGCAGCGTCTTCTGGTTTGAAGGTTCGTCTATAATGCATTAACCTTTAACTATCTGTATGTTATAAAAAGATGTAATGGAAGAAAATGGGTGAAGAAGGGATTGCAACATCCGCATCTTACGGAATGGATGGGCAACGGAAAACCGTAAATTCTTAAATTGAATGTCAAAAAAAAAGAATTGGAAAAAGTAGTAGCGTCTTCTGGTTTGAAGGTTCATTTATAATTCATTAACCTTTAACTTTATGTATGTTATAAAAGATGTAATAAAAGAAAATGGTGAAGAAGGGATTGCATCCCGTGAGGTGCTAATCTGCAGTTAGCGTCTCCGGTTGGTGAAGCCAGTTCTTGCAAAACAAATAACATATGTTGGACACGTGTTAGGTAACCAGGACTGATTGCTGATGCACACGCGTTCAGCAAATGTTCTGCCCACCGTCCCGCTGTGAATCACTATTACAATTGCACTTAAGTTGAAATTTGATGGAACATAGCCCACACACTCTTGGTGTTTGATTATATTTAATTATAGTTCATATATTATGGAATTTAATGAACTGACAATTAAAGTATTGTTTTTTAAATGGACTTTCCTAAGGTACAAAGGCGTTTAGGAGAAAAGATGGCACGATTTGTTTACGTATTGCACCTTTTCTCACCAGTATGATAACCTGTAAATCAGAGACAAAAGGTATTTGGTTCGTGATTTTATTGATCTCCTCTTAAATAAATGGATTCCTAGGCAGGAAGAGGTACCTGCTACATTCATAGTTATTGCTCCCTTTATGTGGTCAGATATAAGATCTTTCTTCCAAACTTGATTAGTGTTGGTAGAGTTAAAAGCTGAAAGAAATGTCCTCTTTACATGGTTATGCTCGCTCTTTTTACAAGGACCTGTAGTTTTTAAGATTGAAATCTACGGTTTTGTACTACAAGTGATTTTTGAGTATTTTATTACGTGCTTGCTGCTGCTCTCTTTTTATATGGATTTCAGGTTGTAAAACCTAACTGGGATATAAAAGTGTTACCAGAAGTTGAAGCTGCATAGCTCATTAGTTCATATTTGTGAAAGCTTTATTAAATAGCATGTTTGGTTTGTTTATGTAGCAGCCTTGGATTGGCTTATTAAATAATGTGTTTGGTTTGGTAGTTCATCAAAGATGGAATAAAAAAGGTTTTGCGGCGTTTGCAAGTTACCAATTAAAGCACCATTCTTGAAATCAGTTCTGCCAAAGGATGGTAATGTATCTTTACTTAAAGAGCACTAAAATATATCTTTACTTTTTTGGACAATTTATTTTGTTTCCAACTGATATAATTTGTTGGCTTTCATTTTGCCGTCTCTTATTGTTGGACAGATATCAGTCATTTGGGTTTTCTGTAACATAATTCTTTAGGTTTAATGTATCATCGTCAAGGCAGATTCAAGTTCTAACGATGGTAATGGCGGCTCTTGAAGATAAATCAGCTCTTCTATAAATGCACAAGTGGCTGATGTACAAACTTCCATGCAGTGGTTCTCATGTAAGTTCTATGATTAACATGTTTTACTTGCCATATCGAATACCGCGTTTTCCTTAAGCATTTCTTTCTCCATCTAAGGTCAGGGACCAACAGTTGAGAGTGGTGCAGTTGTACATTGAACCATTAGTTGAATCCTGTGAAAAGATTGAGGAGAAGGCAGGTTCTACAAGTTTACCTGTGAAACCTTGACGTGTAGAGAAATTATAGCTAGGGATAAGCAATATATACCTGAAAACTCTTATAGGGATCTCTTGCAACGCATGACGCAACATGACTTTATAATATCTGAGTTGCGTACGGTCCCATTCAGGGCGACTACTTCAAAGACGTTAACGACACCAAGGCCACATTTTGTTATAGGAACCGGTGAAGTACTGACATTTGATAACATGTCACTGGCTTTAATGTGTTAATTAACTGTGTTTTTTTAAGAAAACTTGAGTTTAAAGTGTTTGTATATTGTAATTTGCTTCCTAATAATGTTTTTGTTACTCTTTCTTGATTTGGGCAACACCACTTCGTACTGTAATTGTAACCCGTGAAGCTGTGCGTATACCGGCTACAAAAATGACACAATTCTCAGTTTCCGGCTACTCTCACCCATGTAATTTCTATATTGAGTAACGTTAGTTCAAATCTTGACCACTAGATTGATTTGGTTTTCGGTTACAAGCATCGCGGGTATCCAGCAGAATGCCTGCTCTAAAAGTGTTACTGCTCAAAATTTAGTTAGCGATCTTCACCAACAAGTACGTTGACACATGTTATATTACATATTTTTCCATTCATTTAAAGAGCATTATATTGTAAAAAAACATCCCGTAGCTTAATCACGTTTCCCCATACTTCACACCAATTCTTCCTCACGCGCCTTCCCTCTGTACGCTTATTATAAAAAAATCTTCCCCTGTCTGCCTGCGAAACTTTCTTCCCTATGATTTTATAATATATATACGTATAAATACGTTTCATATAATCGTTACTAATATAAATTTATATATATTTATTTTTTAAATCCGGGTTGACCCGGTGACCCCGTAGTTCGGCCATTTTAAGCGTTTATATTTGTTTTCTATGAATGAAGAAGCTTACGAATTAGACAAATCGTTACTAAATGTTTTTCTTCTTAAATTTTTTACACAATAGTCACATAATTGTTGATGGCTAAAGAAAAATAAAATATGACCACTTCAAAAAATTAATACGATATTCACATAACAGTTTAGGGCCAAAGAAGAAAAAAAATGATTCAAATAGGATAAAACACATATGTTCGATGCACTAAAGGTAAAATAATCAAAAATTGATTTTTTTTATTTTCTTTTAATAAAAACACATGTCATTGCCAACAGCTATATAACTACTACACAAACGTACATTAAAAAAGTTTACGAAACGACCCTGCCCGTTGGGCGGGTTTTGACGCTAGTATATATATATATATATATATATATATATATATATATATATATATATATATATATATATATATATGTGTGTGTGTGTGTGTGTGTGTATATATATATGTATGTATATATGTATATATATGTATATATATATATATATATATATATATATTATATATATATATATATATATATATATATATATATATATATATATATATATATATATATATATATATATATATATATATATATATATATATATATATATATATATATATATATATATATATATATATATATATATATATATATATATATATATATATATATATATATATATATATATATATATATATATATATATATATATATATGTGTGTGTGTGTGTGTGTGTGTGTATATATATATGTATGTATATATGTATATATATGTAGCAGTGGCGAAACCCGTCCGTTAGACGGGTATGACTTCAGATTGTCGTTTAACTTTTTTTTATTTACTTAGTATTTGTTTATAATTTTTTAGTATAGTTTTCTTTAAATGCATCATTAGCCGGTACTACTTTTATTTTTTGTATAAAATATTTTTACGGAAAAACTGTTTGTAAATTTTTTATTTGTGTACATATATATTTGTTTGTATTTTTTAGGCATATCGTTAGTTTTACAATTGTTTCTTTACTATAATTTTTTTTTTTCGTTTAGCTTCTTTTTTCGGTAAATATTTGTTTTTCATTCTTTTAATATAGTTAGCTTTTAATGCATTATTTGTCGGGATGACTTTTATTAAGTTTTCTATTTACGGAATTAATTGTTGGTAAAGTTTTTACTTGTGTGAATATTCCTTTGTATTTTTTAAGCATAATGTTGGTTATTCAATGCTAGTTGATTTGTCTATAGTTGAGGTTTGAGAATGTTTGTGAAAGAGAATGTGTGCTTTGTTTAGGTGGATATATATGGTTACATAATTTCTTTTTTAGAAATCAAGTTTTTTTATATTTAAAAACTATAAAACATATTGTAAAAATGCACATGAATGATTAGAAAACGACTTCCTAAGAGCATCCTCAATGCATAAGTCTTTGAAAGACTTGGTGCATTTAATGTCACTAATGCATTATACACATAATCACTAAAGCTTTTCCAAATGACTTAGAGTGTGCCAAGCTTTTGCAAAATGCTTTGTAAAAAGGCTTTCTCACAATGGTAAAAAACATTATCAAACACTCTTTAAAATGGTAAAAAGCTTTCCATAACTTGACCTATTGTGAGTGCTCTTACTAATTCTTGAAAACACCAGGGGTTACAGGCATAAAATCCTAAAGGCATTTATGTAATGGAGCCTTCACCTTTTTTTATTGAAAAAAAAAATATCAATTCAGCTATTGAGTTTATTAACTTTGTTCAATTATTCTTAGCTATAAATACAAATTTATGGAAGGTGTTGACACCAATCCTCTTTTAAAAGTTTCTAATTTTAAAATTAAGTAGAAATGGTGTTTTATTTTATCTTAGTATATTATAAAGCATTTGAGATATCTTTGTTTTTAGAAAGTCTTAAAATTAAAATATTTAAAATTAATTTTTATGAAAAAATTCATTTTGTATTTTACCATCATCTCCTTTTATAACAACTTTTTAAAAATTATCTTTATCTTTAATATTAAATATCATTTTATCTAATTATTTTTTCATAAACTAATTTCATTATGTTTTATAAAACTTTATACTCTTTAATTCAATATCTATTTTGATATACTAACTAATTTTAGTTACTCTTATTTTGAGAGTTTATTTTATTTTGATTTATTTTGTTTATAATGTCAATCTTTTGATAAAAATTTAACGGGCAAGAGTAATAACATTTGTTACCTCAAAATTCGTCAGCGAATACTCTCTTTCGTCATTACACGGATACCATGCTAGTATGATACAAAAGTCAATTTGTTGAGAGGTAAGCGTAATATCACTTCTAATTTGTTTCAACTGCTACACTCACGTGCTACAATAATACCATAGTTTGGTAGTGTGTTGTTATTGGACGATAGAGTGGAGAACTACATTAAATGCTTGAAGTAAGCTCCTTTTTTGCAAATAATTTTTACTATTATGTTAAATGATTACAAAATCAATTAATTTTTGCTTCACTTATAAAATAAGTTATTTTTTATAATGAATTTGGTATGATACTTTCTAGTTTAGCTAATGGCATAACTTATATATATTGTATATGGTTAAAGACCATGCGTAGGGTCTAATAGATACTATCGAATGATCGAGATGAGATCAACTTGATCTCCAAATAGTCACGCTAGTAGGCTAGTAGCAATAGCATTGAAGGAAAATAGTCTGACATTTGCTTGGGTGGATGGTGAAGCACAAAAGGTATGTCAATCTAGTTTATACTTGCTGGCCATCTTGTAGTTGATTAAGCTTTGCTAATGCAATTTAAGTCCAGATGTCGCAATTCTTAATCCTTTTACATATGAATGGCTCGGTTCGAGTTATGTTAACATCCATTATCAAAGTTCAGATTATATATGACAAAAGGGTTACTGTTATGTTACTTATGCAATCGTAGTTGACCCACTTACCAAATCCACTACTTGTGAACCTCCAGTTTTAGGCATTGGTGTTCCTAGTACACCGTTCATTCTTGTTTAGTTCCACGATAATCTGTTAGCGGCCTGGTGTCCTAGCTGTTTGACAACAATCTAATCGATTGACTATTTTTTTCATATATTTTGCTAACTCACTTGCAAAATGAGAGGTAATTTTGGTTTATAACAATCTTTCCACGTTGTATACATTTGATCTTGTTTTACTACAGAGGGTCCGCAAGTTTTACGTGAATATGGAGGACAGCCCCGATACATGTGGACCTAGAAGCGATATAAAACATGCTCCAAGATTTTTCCTTATACGCAACAAACATAATGATACACAAGTCAATAAGAAAGTTGAGGAGAATCCAATGAACATGTTTTCTTTAATGGTTTCTAGGGATGCCGATCCCACATCCTAATTAGTATTGTTGGGTCAAAAAGTTGATGTGGCAGAAACTCAAAATCGAAGGACATTTACTCAGGCGTTGACAAGAGTTATACAAGAGTTGACAAGAGCAAATTAGGCGTTGACAGAAGTCAACAAAAGTCAAACGCAGTCAACAAAAGTCAACGCTGATAGATTTGATGGAGAATTCTATTTAGGGAATATATTGAGTATATTATTTATGATATACACAATATATAGTTTATCTAAATATAATATTTAGATGTTTATTTGATTTGATCTCTTGTAGATTCTGTTCCTTCTACTATAAAAGGAACAAGGGTCTTAGGTTTTATTCATCAATTCATTCACAATGTAAACCTAAAAGCGTGTGTGCACTAGACGTGGGATTCAATGTATACACGTCTAGTGATTGTTTGTTATTAATATAATGAACAATCCAATTTGTTTTAATTCATGTGTTATTGTGCCTAAAACACCTTGTTAATGTATCATGTTCTAATTCCGCTTTGATTATCTAATCATATGAACATGGTGCATTCCTAGTAGCTTCAAAGATCCGGAAACCAAGGTTTCCACAATTGGTATCAGAGCCTCGTGGCTCGTGATGCTAGGACCAACAAGGTGTTCGTGTATGGTGAAAAGAAGAAAAATCCGTCTAGGGTTTTTCTGGACGTTTTTGTGTGCGAAGCAGTATTCAGAAGGTCATAACTTTTGATTGAACCGTTGGATCGTCACAAAATTTTATATGTGTGTTCTTCATACACATATCTAAACATACACCGGAGGGATTGTCCTGTTTTAACCCCAATCAAAAGTTATTAAGCGTCGAAGTTGGCTGCAGAGGTGAATTCCACTTTTCTGATTTTGCATAAAATAATGATTTAGGGTTTCTAAAAACCCTAGATCGTTTCTATACCAGAGAAAGGGACGATTTGCAGCAGTGTTATTTAATGAGTAGCAGGGGATTGGATTGTTTTGGTTGCTGCTACAAAAAGGGAATGTCTCATGGAGATCGTTTCAAGATTCTTTGTTCTCGAGATGTTTCATAGACGTGCGTTAATTCAATAATGGATGTCAGATTTCTGTGTTCACACAGTAAGATATTCATTACATTAGCAAAGAGGTCCAAGTGATTAAATTATATTCACACGAGACAGCCGATCCAATAGTTAATCAAGGTTTCTGTGTTCACACGGTGCAAGCCTTCTCATTGGTTGGTCATTGTGTTCATACGAAACAATGGTGTATTCACATGGTGATAGGATGTGGATTGGTTAATATTCATTATTGAGAAGGACAAGAATATATACGTATTTTGGCTCAGATCAAGTGCTTGCTCTTTCATGATTACTCACGTGAGGCTTAAGCTAGACATAAGCCATTCGTTTTTAATTGGTGGAAATTGGTGTGTTCACACGACCAATATCATAAATGAATTGTGTTTCTTGTTTTCACGTGATTATTATAATTCACTTGGGAGAATTATGTTAGTGACGTAGTACATGCTCTGGACGTTGTCATGGATTATTTAGCCGCTGACAAGATCTTTGGGTCAAGACGCAATAAGGATTCTACTGGTCTAAGATAAAATAGGATATTTTCTTGCCTATTTTTGTGGGATACATTCGTTATTGAACAAGATATGGATTACAGATTTGGGATATGATCATATATTGATTTATAGGAATATTCAAATATTCTATTGCTAAATATATGAGATCGTAACCCTAAAAGTGTCAGCAGCAGAGGAAGACGCTGACACATATTAAATGGACGCTGACGAGTGTATTTTTGACGCTGACAGAATAAGTCAACGCTGACAGCGTTGACAGTGTCGTCCGAGATATGGTTTTTCAAACGCTGTTAGGTATTGTCCGATATGTGACAATACACATTTCAGATATATTGGATAGAGAAGGATCTCGGATAACACAAGGATTACTGCTGTTTGAGAAAATTGGTACGTTTTTAGCACACAAAAAGGAGAAAATTACACACGAAGGTACATGGAATCTCCGTTTTTATATCTCCGTTTTTATATAGAATATCAAGTTGATATTTATGGCTCGGATATTTTTGAAAGGGATTAATGATTTTTAAGTAAGTTAGCAACAATTCATGAAGAATTTTATTGGATTATGTAATCGGGATAGCCTTGTGAAAGAGTTATTCGCTTACAGCTTTTACATATGAAGATATTGACTTGTCATGAAGAGGTGTTAGCTTAAGGGGAAGAATTCTTATGGTAAGTTTGATGATTGAAGAAGATTTTCGCGAGTTTGTGTTCTATCATATCTTAAAGTCGTGCACTCCCAGTCATAGACTTTAAAGATAACTTGTTCGTACTTTACATGGTTGGTGATGAAGACTTGTCATAACACTTGAATGAGTTACATTATCGTGCTCAGTGTCTCACAAAGGATGAGAATATTGGCAAGAGATCGAGGTCTGCTTATAATGCTAAAGGTATAAGTTCTTTATCACGTGGATAGTACAAGACATGGAACATAAGGTTGGGTTATTCTTCTTCTACATCAAAAATATTATATTAATTGTTCTTCAAGATCATTACATAGAGCTACATTTGGAGAATCTTCAAAGATTGCATACATTGTTTACTTCCTTGTTGATGTGACAAAAAGGGGAAGAAATACATGCTACACTTGAGGGGAAGCAACTTGAAGATCATGTACAACTTACAAGAGATACACATAGAGTTTTGCCACTATCAACTAGGGGAAGATTGTTGGGTTAAAAAGTTGATGTGGTAGAAACTCAAAATCGAAGGACATTTACTCAGGCGTTGACAAGAGTTATACAAGAGTTGACAAGAGCAAATTAGGTGTTGACAGAAGTCAACAAAAGTCAAACGCAGTCAACAAAAGTCAACGCTGATAGATTTGATGGAGAATTCTATTTAGGGAATATATTGAGTATATTATTTATGATATACACAATATATAGTTTATCTAAATAGAATATTTAGATGTTTATTTGATTTGATCTCTTGTAGATTCTGTTCCTTCCACTATAAAAGGAACAAGGGTCTTAGGTTTTATTCATCAATTCATTCACAATGTAAACCTAAAAGCGTGTGTGCACTAGACGTGGGATTCAATGTATACACGTCTAGTGATTGTTTGTTATTAATATAATGAACAATCCAACTTGTTTTAATTCATGTGTTATTGTGCCTAAAACACCTTGTTAATGTATCATGTTCTAATTCCGCTTTGATTATCTAATCATATGAACATGGTGCATTCCTAGTAGCTTCAAAGATCCGGAAACCAAGGTTTCCACAAGTATCACTTTTACAAAGGCTTAGTTGAAACTCCACATGTTTGAACATTTCTCATTGAAAGTCCTATTTAAGTTTAAATAAAGAGTGATAAAATGAAACATATATATTGCTATTGCATCCGCTAAATACAATTTTGTACCAGATAATAAAATGGATCTCTGAAACAGTTCGAGATGGTGACACCAGAGATCTCCCCTTTCACATGAGGCGGTTGCTTTTGCGGTGAAAATAACAGCAACTTAATTTGTAAGATATGTTCAATGACCAACGATATTTGTGATGCAGCTGTCCCCAGGAATAATTATATGCATCATTTAAGTAGGAGGAGGTCAAATGAGATGTCAGCTAAGATGGATGGAGGTCTTTTCTAACCATAGTCAACTTCATAAAGAATTCAACTTGCATTTTATTCAACTTACATATATAAACATTAGTCTATAAGTACGAAAGTGGCATCTTTATTGAGCTAAGAACACCAAGAATCGCAGGTAGTCTAAATCATGTTTCAAACCAGCTTGTTCCCTAACCGCCTAACTAACAGTCTAGGTTATTAAACAAAGTTGATAAATGTACGCGTATGAGTGCGATAGTAGGTTTGGCACCTTACTATGAAAGAATCCACAAAGCTCAGGAGGCCTGTACAGTCTTGATCCAACATGCTCCTGTGAACACACGTCTTACATCTGTACAAATAGTACGCTTTTAGAGCCAACAAACCTGTGCCGACTTTCTACCAAAACTCAGGTATTCCTTGCAAATTTACAGCGCTTGCTCGTCATTTTACCTTAATCACAGATATTGAATTCTAGATCTCATCATTTTCATGCTTGCTGACATCATTTTGACCCTAATTAATCAGGTCCCACCAAAGATGATTCAGTAGCTGCAGCAGAACTCTTATCTTCTGAACGACATCTTCAAGCAGGTTTGGCTTTGTTGAATAACTAAATCGAATCCAGTTCTTCAAACCTACACCATTCCATGCAATGAAATTAGCAGAAAAGTCAAATAAATAGTTACTGATAATGGTAAAATAAATGAGATTTAATTTTAAGATACTTATAAAAATGTCAATGAGAATGTCGACATACAGAGCATTGTAATCAAATATAATGCAAAAATGTTCTCAATTATCTAACTAAATAAGTTCCCCAAAAAACAAAATACATTAAAAATCATTCCAGAGACAATAGGTAGCTTCAAGAAAGAATGTATGGATGTGAATATAGACCAACATAACATATTAACATGCAATATATCCAACTGTTGGTTTTGTGTGAGAAATTTGAGCTATAGTAGTACTTGTCAAGGCCCTCACATGCACCCAAGATTATTTTAAATTGCCTAACATAGTAAAGAAAATGTCATCCTTTGATAAAACTGTAAATTAAACACCTAACCCATTATTATTGTTAACTCAAACTTACCACCATGTGACCAAGTGGAACCGAGTGAGTTGCCTATGATTTTCCTTCACAAAAGGATCAATAGGTGTTTTCTAATGCCAATTCAAGCTTCTTGACCATGTCTTGTTTTGTGCAAAGTTAAATTTACCACACAATAACTGAGCTAAAGAGCTACAAAGATAAGTCTGGGTTACTTAATTGACCTTTGCAAGTTGCACCCCACAAAAAAAAATATATATATTACCTCTAAGTGTTGATTATATATATATACATATATATTTATACATATATATATATATATATATATATATATATATATATATATATATATATATATATATATATATATATATATATATATATATATATATATATATATATATATATATATATATATATATATATATATATATATATATATATATATATATATATATATATATATATATATATATATATATATATATATATATATATATATATATATATATATATATATATATATATATATATATATATATATATATATATATATATATATATATATATATATATATATATATATATGTATATATATATATGTATATATGTATATATATGTATATATATATATATATATATATATATATATATATATATGTATATATATATATGTATGTATATATGTATATATATGTAGTAGTGGCGAAACCCGTCCGTTGGACGGGTATGACTTCAGATTGTCGTTTAACTTTTTTTTATTTACTTAGTATTTGTTTATAATTTTTTAGTATAGTTTTCTTTAAATGCATCATTAGCCGGTACTACTTTTATTTTTTGTATAAATTATTTTTACGGAATAACTGTTTGTAAATTTTTTATTTGTGTACATATATATTTGTTTGTATTTTTTAGGCATATCGTTAGTTTTACAATTGTTTCTTTACTATAACTTTTTTTCGTTTAGCTTCTTTTTTTGGTAAATATTTGTTTTTCATTCTTTTAATATAGTTAGCTTTTAATGCATTATTTGTCGGGATGACTTTTATTAAGTTTTCTATTTACGGAATTAATTGTTGGTAAAGTTTTTACTTGTGTGAATATTCCTTTGTATTTTTTAAGCATAATGTTGGTTATTCAATGCTAGTTGATTTGTCTATAGTTGAGGTTTGTGAATGTTTGTGAAAGAGAATGTGTGCTTTGTTTAAGTGGATATATATGGTTACATAATTTCTTTTTTTGAAATCAAGTTTTTATATATTTAAAAACTATAAAACATATTGTAAAAATGCACATGAATGATTAGAAAACGACTTCCTAAGAGCATCCACAATGCATAAGTCTTTGAAAGACTTGGTGCATTTAATGTCATTAATGCATTATACACATAATCACTAAAGCTTTTCCAAATGACTTAGAGTGTGTCAAGCTTTTGCAAAAAGCTTTGTAAAAAGGCTTTCTCACAATGGTAAAAACATTATCAAACACTCTTTAAAATGGTAAAAAGCTTTCCATAACTTGACCTATTGTGAGTGCTCTTACTAATTCTGGAAAACACTAGGGGTTACAAGCATAAAATCCTAAAGGCATTTATGTAATGGAGCCTTCACCTTTTTTTATTCAAAAAAAAATATCAATTCAGCTATTGAGTTTATTAACTTTGTTCAATTGTTCTTAGCTATAAATACAAATTTATGGAAGGTGTTGTCACCAATCCTCTTTTAAAAGTTTCTAATTTTTAAATTAAGTAGAAATGTTGTATTATTTTATCTTAGTATTTTATAAAGCATTTGAGATATCTTTGTTTTTAGAAAGTTTTAAAATTAAAATATTTAAAATTATTTTTTATGAAAAAAAATCATTTTTTATTTTACCATCATCTCCTTTTATAACAACTTTTTGAAAATTATCTTTATCTTTAATATTAAATATCATTTTATCTAATTATTTTTTCATAAACTAATTTCATTATTTTTTCTAAAACTTTATGCTCTTTAATTCAATATCTATTTTGATATATTAACTAATTTTAGTTACTCTTATTTTGAGAGTTTATTTTATTTTGATTTATTTTGTTTACAATGTCAATCTTTTGATAAAAATTTAACGGGCAAGAGTAATAACATTTGTTACCTCAAAATTCGTCAGCGAATCCTCTCTTTCGGCATTACACGGATACCATGCTAGTATGATACAAAAGTCAATTTGTTGAGAGGTAAGCGTAATATCACTTCTAATTTGTTTCAACTGCTACACTCACGTGCTGCAATAATACCATAGTTTGGTAGTGTGTTGTTATTGGACGATAGAGTGCAAAACTACATTAAATGCTTGAAGTAAGCTCCTTTTTTGCAAATAATTTTTACTATTGTGTTAAATGATTACAAAATCAATTAATTTTTGCTTCACTTATAAAATAAGTTATTTTTTATAAAGAATTTGGTATGATACTTTCTAGTTTAGCTAATGGCATAACTTATATATATTGTATATGGTTAAAGACCATGCGTAGGGTCTAATAGATACTATCGAATGATCGAGATGAGATCAACTTGATCTCCAAATAGTCACGCTAGTAGGCTAGTAGCAATAGCATTGAAGGAAAATAGTCTGACATTGGCTTGGGTGGATGGTGAAGCACAAAAGGTATGTCAATCTAGTTTATACTTGCTGGCCATCTTGTAGTTGATTAAGCTTTGCTAATGCAATTTAAGTCCAGATGTCGCAATTGTTAATCCTTTTACATATGAATGGCTCGGTTCGAGTTATGTTAACATCCATTATCAAAGTTCAGATTATATATATGACAAAAGGGTTACTGTTATGTTACTTATGCAATCGTAGTTAACCCACTTACCAAATCCACTACTTGTGAACCTCCAGTTTTAGGCATTGGTGTTCCTAGTACACCGTTCGTTCTTGTTTAGTTCTACGATAATCTGTTAGCGGCCTGGTGTCCTAGCTGTTTGACAACAATCTAATAGATTGACTATTCTTCATATATTTTTGCTAACTCACTTGCAAAATGAGAGGTAATTTTTGTTTATAACAATCTTTCCACGTTGTATACATTTGATCTTGTTTTACTACAGAGGGTCCGCAAGTTTTACGTGAATGTGGAGGACAGCCCCGATACATGTGCACCTAGAAGCGATATAAAACATGCTCCAAGATTTTTCCTTGTACGCTACAAACATAATGATACACAAGTCAATAAGAAAGTTGAGGAGAATCCAATGAACATGTTTTCTTTAATGGTTTCTAGGTATGCCGATCCCACATCCTAATTAGTATCACTTTTACAAAGGCTTAGTTGAAACTCCACATGTTTGAACATTTCTCATTGAAACTCCTTTTTAAGTTTAAATAAAGAGTGATAAAATGAAACATATATATTGCTATTGCATCCGCTAAATACAATTTTGTACCAGATAATAAAATGGATCTCTGAAACAGTTCGAGATGGTGACACCAGAGATCTCCCCTTTCACGTGAGGCGGTTGCTTTTGCGGTGAAAATAACAGCAACTTAATTTGTAAGATATGTTCAATGACCAACGATATTTGCGATGCAGCTGTCCCCAGGAATAATTATATGCATCATTTAAGTAGGAGGAGGTCAAAGGAGATGTCAGCTAAGATGGATGGAGGTCTTTCCTAACCATAGTCAACTTCATAAATAATTCAACTTGCATTTTATTTAACTTACATATATAAACATTAGTCTATAAGTACGAAAGTGGCATCTTTATTGAGCTAAGAACACCAAGAATCGCAGGTAGTCTAAATCATGTTTCAAACCAGCTTGTTCCCTAACCGCCTAACTAACAGTCTAGGCTATTAAACAAAGTTGATAAATGTACGCATATGAGTGCGATAGTAGGTTTGGCACCTTACTATGAAAGAATCCACAAAGCTCAGGAGGCCTGTACAGTCTTGATCCAACATGCTCCTGTGAACACACGTCTTACATCTGTACAAATAGTACGCTTTTAGAGCCAACAAACCTGTGCGGACTTTCTACCAAAACTCAGGTTTTCCTTGAAAATTTACAGCGCTTGCTCGTCATTTTACCTTAATCACAGATATTAAATTCCGGATCTCATCATTTTCATGCTTGCTGACATCATTTTGACCCTAATTAATCAAGTCCCACCAAAGATGATTCAGCAGCTACAGCAGAACTCTTATCTTCTGAACGACATCTTCAAGCAGGTTTGGCTCTGTTGAATAACTAAATCGAATCCAGTTCTTCAAACCTACAGCATTCCCTGCAATGAAATTAGCAGAAAAGTCAAATAAATAGTTACTGATAATGGTAAAATAAATGAGATTTACTTTTAAGATACTTATAAAAACGTCAATGAGAATTTCGACATACATAGCATTGTAATCAAATATAATGCAAAAATGTTCTCAATTATCTAGCGCCGATAAATTCCTCGTACATGATGACTATTGTACTGTATACCTGGTTATCAAAATAAAGACCAACCTTTTTAGGTGTATTCTTCATTGGACCTGTTCAATTTCATAACAAACTCTTACCATTAAAAAACGGTGCTAATAAGAATATGTAAGCACCTAAATTCCTCGTTAATAGTAATGACCACCTGAGTACCAATTAACGTTTCAACAGAGCAAGCGCTAAATGACACATCACCGCATGATCACCAAAGGATGCGGTAAGCATTTAAGGTCAGTCAAGCTAAAAAAAGTAAAAAGAACATGTTCGCCAGAGCGAACCAAGATACGGAAGATCTTACTTCATGGAAGCCGTTCAGATTCAGCAAAAAATGTGGCTCATATATGCAAATATAGAATCAATACTAACTACACACCCATGATCGTATGTTGCATTACCCTTTTATATACATCTATGTTGCCAACAACAAACCTGGAACATCTGTCATGGCCGCGTTAGTATAAACGCCCTACAAAGATAGGATCGTTATGTCCACTTGATTTTGAACAACACCGTTTCAAGGTTAGTGAAGCTTTGTAAACAGATTTTGTCAAATCAAAACATCCTGTTTAATTTAAAGAAAAGATACAGACTTTGTAAACACCAAAAGTAACTCAAAAAATCACATAATGTAAAAAGATGATTATCTATTGCTTGATTACCTTTAATATAGTTTACAACCATAAAATCAGTCGCCATCATCCCTTCAGCACCTACAACTTATAAAGAGTTAAAATTACTTAAACTATAGAAAGGATTAGGCTAAAATAAGATTAAAAATGAAAAAAAAACCATTACCCTTACAGCTTTTACTAATCTATATACTATATAAGACATAACGGTAAAAACAAATTTATAGTGTTTATATTCAGATCCACGACACCATCAAACAACCGCCACGGACTATCAATCAACAACTATCATACCCAACGAAGCTTGCATTTTATGAAAGGAACTCTCTCACCAACAAAAATCAATGGGCCTTGGAGATTCAAGGTTAGTTTTTTATTTAGGAAAGGTATCGAGAGTTCTGGAGTAGTGTTCAAGAAAGAGAAAGAAAACAGGCGGGCTAATGTAACTGCTTTGATCACAATGTGATATTGCTATTATGTAACAAATAGAAGTCGTAACTGTAGATGGTATTTGTCAGGGTGAACGCAATCGAAAGCGTGATGGATCCAAGCCTGTGTCAAATCAGAGGCCAACCTAGACATTGTTTGTAATAAACTTTGACCCAGACAATAAAAGATGGGCCAAAGGAGCCAGCACTAAAGCGCATAAGGTTTGTCGTTTACCGTGATGCTTTATAGTATATAGAGTAAAATAACCAAAAACTGTGACTACCAACAATGAGAAACTGAACATGTAATTTTTTGACTGCATTGCATATGGCCACTTTAGGGTCTTCAATCTCTGCAATTCCTTCTGCATTGATCTGCAGGTTAAGAAAAACGTAAGCGCTTGTTTATAACGAGATCTATAATTATCCATATCCACAAAAGTCAAAGAAAAATCGCACCCCATACTCACTGTAGGTAGTTTTAGCTTTCTTTATCAAGTAAAGAGCTGCTTTGTTTTCACTTTCTTTCAGCTTCTTTATTAGTTCAGCAGCTGCACTAACCACAGACAACGCAACACAATTTGGTAACCCCGGCCATATTATTCTCACGAATGTTCAATAAGGTCAATAATTTTGCTTAAAATACAAACGTGCTTTTTCATTTGTATTATTTTTCGAGTCAATTTATCATATCCTACAGTCATTAAAGATGGTTTTGTGTCTCGTTTGGGTCATTCTGTAGCAAAAATATAGCTTTCAAAAGTGATGATTTTTTATATAGAAAATGTAACACGGGTTACAAAATGACCCAATCGGGACACACACGATCTTTTAACGACCCGGATATGCACAAAAAGTACAACTTCTAATAAAAAGAAGTAAAATAATACGCTGACTCGACACAAAGAATCTCATTTAAAATTAGTGAGAGAGCATCTTACTTCCCAAGAAGAAGCATACAAATAGCTGATATAATAACAGGAGTCCGGGCGGTGTAGATAAGAAGCTCTGAATCTGCAAACATAGATCTGAGCATTTTGAGGGTCCAAGTGAGAGCGTACTCGCTAAACTCACTATCATCAATTGCCACCATCACCTAATTCGTCGTGCTACTCTCTGCCATCTGCAACACAACCTATCTTTCTCTGCTTGTATCTATAGTTCTTATGGTGACTGAAAGCTACATAAAGGACATGTGTGTTTTTTATAAACTTAGGAAAGCGGTCAAGATTGTCTTTTGCGATCAAGGATTGTATATTTAACATTGTATTGTAAGGGTTTCAAAGATGTGTAGATTGTCCTTAAAATAAACAGTTATAACAAACTCTATATCGGGCGATAGCAAAATTGCAGATTTGAGGCAAATTGGACAAATGTATTCATATCATGGAGGAGACGACGTACTATAAAATATTAAGGTAGACTTGCTATATAACATATTTATAGTCAATTTATACTTGATGATCTTTAATTATACTCATCAAAGAACTTAACTGTTCTGTACCATAGAAAAACCTGATATATAGCCATCAAAGGAATATAGTCAATATACTTGGTTGCAACTTATTGAAATATGTTGTGCATATAACGATAGGAAATTGGCATCGAAATATGTTTGTCCATGTAACGATAGGGAAATTTCCATTTATGTGAACATCAAATGCTTGCCTATTGTGGCATATTGTTGCTCGTTTAAAATGTGAACTCTAAAATAGCTATTTAATTTAATACAATAGACTCACACATAACGATGTTGAAGAATAACCCATCATTCGGAAGCAAAGAATCTCGGAGCCTATGGATTTGATCAAAGCCTACAGAAAGACACTTCAATATAAGTAGCTCCACAAACAACAACATCATTAAAAATCTAAATGCAAGTATTTCTACTGCTAAATAATGGGAAAAGAAAAGTTTGGAGTGTTGATAAACTTACCACACTTTAACCGAGAATCAATAGAAAAAACAGGAGTTAATTGCAACAATCAATTTACATAGGTAATATGAAATTTTTGCACACAAGTCTGGATACTCTTGTGTTCTGGTTTTGTAAGCACCTCAGAGATCTCCTTAATTAACTCAAAATAAATGATTAGTGGACTGATTAAAAGTAACTCAATAGTGATAATTATGCCAAACAACATGATATATAGCATTCAACAATTGAAGTCAGCGACATGGGAAGGCTATAAAACTTAAAAACAAACCTTGAAAATCGATTGTGCAGAAGCTCATACATGACGTTCATGATTATACGACCTACAATAACCACAAAGACAAAAACACACTAAGAAATTAAATGTTTAATGAGAACCTGTGTATTAGGGTATATTGAGAAAGCGTTAATAAACATATAGATAAAGAATTGCGTCTGTGTAAAAGATGGCATGCTCTTTCCCTAATCAAAAAAGAACAAACATACCCTAACCTGTCGAATCATCAACATCAAAAATTTTAATCGTAACAAATTAAAAGTAACCTGAGAATATCGATCAACTTGCAAAAACACATGCATACACGATCATCAGGGTTTGAGGATAAGGAGGCTTACCCCTTTTTACGTATGTTTTTAAGGGGATACATATAATATTTAATGAATATGTAAACGATTTGTAAACTATATTTACACAATATTGTTATGTTACGTATGTTTTTACGAATTCCCATGGGTTTTTGAAAATATATTTATGGAAAAGATAATTATGATACATGTTTCATAATAAAAGTAAAAAACGAAAATATTTTTCAAAAATGAAAAATTAGATAATGATGACATGGCATTATGAGGATCTTATGTGGTATATCCCTCCTCTTATATATAATGTAGAATATACATATATATATATATATATATATATATATATATATATATATATATATATATATATATATATATATATATATATATATATATATATATATATATATATATATATATATATATATATATACATATATATACATATATATACATATATATATACATATATATATATATATATAGGGGAGAGTTAAAATAAAAAGACTTTTTTTTATAAGAAGGATAAGAAGGATTTTCAGCCATTGATTTAAAAATTAATGGATGAGATCAATCCATATTTCTAACTAACTAACTAACTAACTAACCATATAAACATGATTTTAAACAAGTTCTAGAAAAATTCTGAAAAAATTCCATAATATCGGATATGTTGGTGCATAAAAAAGTTGTGAAGAAAGTTTTCTTAATTTTGAGTTTTTTGCGTTTTTTTAATGCACAAAAAATGAAATTTGATGCACAAAAAGATGAAATTTTTTGTACAAATTTTTTTCATGCACAAAATTTTCAAGTTGTTTTAGTTTGATGCGGCATCAAATTTTAAAGCAAAAAAACGTAAAAAGCCTAAAAATTATCGTTTTTGTGCATCAAAATTTCGTTTTTGTGCATTAAAAAAACGTAAAAATCTTCGAATTAAAAAAACTTTTTTCACAAAAGTTTTTTGCACCAACATACCCGATGTACTCGAATTTTTTCAGAATTTTTGAAAAACTTTTTAAAAATTATATTTAAATAGTAAGTTAGTTAGTTGGTTAGTTAGTTAGCATTATGGTTTAATCTCATCCATTAATTTTAAAATCAATGGCTGAAAATCCTTCTTATCCTTCTCACAAAAAAAGTCTTTTTATTTGATCTCTCCCCTATATATATATATATATATATATATATATATATATATATATATATATATATATATATATATATATATATATATATATATATATATATATATATATATATATATATATATATATATATACATATATATATATATACTAGTGGCAAAACCCGTCCGATGGACGGGTATGACTTCTGATTATCATTTTACTTTTTTATTTGGTAAATATTTGTTTGTAGTGTCCTATTGACAGGTATGTTTCTGATTGTTATTTTTTTATAGTTTTTTTGCATTTGGACTAACTTTGCAATTATTTACTAATGGACTGACTTTGCAAATGATTTAATCGTTAATTGGTTATATTGCAAATCTTTGAGCAAGTCAAATTAAGTCCTTAAAGAATTCTCTAAGTAGCTTTTATACAATAGTCTTATATTCGAATGGCTTATGTTCCCAGTGTAGTAAAGCAAAACATAATTTCCAAAATGATCGTAAAGTAGAGCATTAGTAATGTTTTAAGATATGCTCTATGTTATAGCAAACTTTTTGAAAATTTTTATATAAGAAAAGTTCAATTAACAGTATAGGCTGCAATTTGATTTAGGAAGTTAAGATAACAGTTGTTGAAACCTTATGTCAAAAACGTATGGCATGAGAAAGTGATTAAGATAACAGTTGTTGAAACCTTATGTCAAAAACGTATGGCATGAGAAAACTGAAACCTTAGTTGTTGAAACCTTATGTCAAAAAAAAAAATTGAGTCTGTGTGGCGGTGGGCTCAAACCCCGTGGATTAGTAGGCCAATGAGTCGGAAATCACGATTACCAAAAAAAAAAAAAAACTTATGTCAAAAACGTTTAGCTCCATTAGCTAGAGATGAACACCATTTAATTTAAATTTATCTATGTCTCACTACATAATGCTCTATTGAGCTTTTTTCTACAAGTTGAAACACTCGTTCATACTAATATGTGCATTCATGATGACACACATAATATGTGCATTCGTGTGAACATTTAATGAATGTTTTTCTAGATATTTTATACTCTTGAGTGATGATGATTTGGATACAATTCATTTATGTAAAACAACTTTGTTTTCACTGTAGACGTAGTAGGATCAACAATAGGATTCACGATCTTTTGTGCTATGTTCGTGGGCACTCACCTTCACAATTGGAGGCGAAAGACTTTTTGGCCATGCTTGGGATAAACTCATAATGTACAATCTTGCTGATTGATATGGTTTGACTGGTTCGAAGTAGTCTGATTACAGATTGGAATTTGTATAAAAAATATACACCAGAATCACTTGAGAATGTTGAAAATACTCGGCTCATTCTTTTAACTGAATAAATGTTTAGTAACTTATAATCCCACACACACCTAATAGCTCTTCCACATGAAGTGAAGCAAATGATCACTTTTGAAACAACAAATAATAAAATTAAGCTTATTTCCAACCACGTGATAACTTTTGTATTAAAACATTCATTAAATGATCACGTCATCCAAATGATCACTTTTCCACCAAATGATCACTTTTGACACCTAAAATCAGGAAACGACACTGTGATGGCTCGTGGGTTTAAGGTTATTTCCAATAAGAAGCTCACACTTATGATTAATAAGCTTACTATTTGGAATGGCCTGTAATCCAGAGCTTATGCAAATGGATTCCTTGAGCTGCGCTATTTGATAGAAGGCTAAATGTTGCTTCCTAGTCCTTTAAGGACATGTACGAAGCCAGTAGACCCAGGACTATTGGACCTTATGATTTTCTTGTTTGAAGCATGCTTTGTTTGGAACATCAGCGCTTGACTAATCCTTAAAAGTATAGGGTATGAATCATAAGCATGAGGTCTTTCTCGAAATCTTATACCGATAAAAGCATGGCGAAGGCGACCACCTGCATTATTTTCAGACAACTCATGACTTTGTTTTAAGAATCACAAGTTAGAGAGGCAAAAAAGAGCACATCACAAGCTGAAATTTGATTTTACATGGGGTAGCTATTTCAAAGCTTCATGAATAGCAAAAGGCCTAAAGTTAGATAAATGGTTTAGGTGAATTCTGGCCGTTGGTTAAAAAGCCTTTGTTAATGTTCAGTTCAGCAAGATTTGATTTAAAAACACAAATAAATTTATATATACCAACTGAAACAGCAAAAAACTAATTTGATATGATGTAATATACTGTATGTTGAGTAGAAGGTTGCTCATTTGTTTTTATTATAATCAACACTCGTTTGAACAATAGAAAGACCAACATTTCACGGCTCCCTTTTGAATCCATTAGTTGCAAGGCCAGTATTCTGTCTTTTTTTAACTCTTATATCAAATCTTAATCCTTGATTTTTGGCTTATATGGTTTCGGATCATGTTATATAAAATCATTTTCATGGGCTTATTTTGATATTTGATGGCCTAGATAAATTTCAAGATTAGCCAAAGTAAAATCATTGTATGAAACATATGCTGAAATTGCATAAGCTCCAAAGCTCAAAACTTAGCTTAAGCAAAACACCCCTAAATGTTTTATTCTTATGTATGTTTGTCTACGTTTTTAGGGTAACAATTTCATCTTCAGAATTCACGCACCAAAATTCAGTTGTTGCACTATAAGGGAACTGAACTCTAATTAGTGAAGGAAACAATATTTTTAGCATAGGCATACTTGTAAGCTTGCCAGTCATGTATATGCAAGGACATTAGTGCAACCTTGTTATTTCTATTTTCAAGATTAAGAGCTAGCTACAACAGCCACATTTAAAAAAGATAATAATAGTTAGCATACCAGAGATGCAATCAGAGGATGACGAGCAGTTGGTTGAAAGGGTCTGCCTATGTGGCTACATGTTCATATGTTCTATCATCGACCAAAATGTAGAAACACCATGAAATCTTATAAACTTTATGGGAACTTTAGGAGTGCATAATGGCAAGATAAAAGCATGAATTTAAAAAGGGTTACATTTATTAAAAAACAATCACGCTAAGTTAAAAAAATATTAAGTCAATAACAAACATATCAACAATGCTTTCAGATTTGTTTAACAAACATCTTGTTTTTTATGGATAAATTTATGAATGAGAAGCAACAAATCTAACATCTTAGAACTTTGCTATTCAAAACTAAGAAAATCTATGCTTTGTCCCTTCTCAGCTCCTGCTATATTTCCATTGTAGAAAATCAGGAAGTGTCGACCTCCATATGTCCATAAGGAACTCATACTATAATATTTCAGTGCAAATTGGGCATTAGTATAGGAAAATGAAATCATTGAAACGAATAGAGGTTTCTCATACTCGCTTATAAGGGTTTCAACCCTGTAACAGGTTGTTGCTTCCTCTATTCGTATCTCATGTGTGTTGGCCATTATTGAGCTCAATGAACTAACACCGGTTGGCATACCTCATATTTTTCCGTGACCCTATGTAATACATCAATTAATTCTGTTGAACGCATCAAGAACAGATAATCAGTCAGTTGTTCTTTTTCATGTGGTGATTTTTTTGTTGCATAACAGCAGTTGCTGCTTCTGCCATTGGTATTGGAGGTGGCTGAGGTCAAAAGTGCCATTTTAATAGAAGAACACACATTTATTAGAGCAGCACTACATCACAAATTGTTATAAATCTTTGAAACAATATCCATATAGCCATTTATACTGTCCTCCCATAATCCTATCGTAAGAGTCTGTGTAGCAGTGCTGGTGGGTCCAAACCCAATAAATTAATCCGCCAAAAGTTTGGAAACCAAGGTTACCGAAAACAAAATATGTCCATGAGCCTACATTACTTTTTCAATGCTTGAACTTTTGGAAGGAACTAACGACTATGATGCTGAAAGTTGTAACTAAATATTTCAAAACATTAGTATAAAAAGACGTTTAGACTTTTAAAAAGAGTCAGAAAAAAGGATGCGAAACTAATTGAACGATATCAAGAAAGCTCAAAATCAGGTCGAGGGGGATTTATAAGTTTAAATATAAAAGAAGGTTCAGATATACGCTTTTAAATACTATAACTTTGTAACGAAATGAAAGAATAGAATTGAAAGTCAAAGACTAAATGAAAACAACCCCTAAGCGTTTTCTGTTTAAATAGCCTTCAAAGAGGCCAACTTGTTTTAAAAAGATGGAACTTGTGCAAATATGTTTTATGAGCTGAAATAGTATGCAGATTTCAGCTTGATAGGTTGTTTGCACTAAATTCCACATACATGTAATTTGTCATGTTCCGATACTTACGAAACTTACAAGGGGTTCATGGTTCTGATTGACAATGGATGTAGGATGGGATGTCGTATACCTGCGTGATGGTGGATTGTTTGGCTGAACAAATTGCTCCGCGGCTGATTTTGTGTCTTCAAAATGCATCCCATTCGGACCATTACCAGAGCATGTGACAAAATAAGAGAGATGAAATTGAATCATTAAATTTAAGCTTAAATGTGTTCAGAGGTGTTAAACAAAAAGGGTATAGAGTACTTACACGCATAGAACGTAAAACAATGACCGTTATTCTCTCTAGCGCGTACGTTATTTCCATGGCATGAACTGGGTCCTGTAGAACAGCCGCGTTTTTTATTCCCATGCTTGAGAAGCTGTAGCAACATGTTTCGTAGTCTCGTGTTAGATCTCTTATTTTGAGAAGTTGTAGCAGCATGTTCCTTCAGCAATTGGGTGACAATAGGCAGACTTTGCTCTTTAGTGGAACATTACCAAGTTCTCTTGCCTTGTTTGCTAAAGCCAGTCTACAAGGACCTCAACTTATCCGTCTTGATTAGGAGACGAAAATTAGTCCTGATTTGAAACTTACCTTAAGGCGGGAAGAAAAATTAGTTGCATTGTTGTATTTGATTATGGAACATATCAAATGACATGAGCAATCATTTATAAATGTATCTCTAAAGCATCATGTCCAGTTCCTCGATCATTTGATTAGATCAGATCGAGGGTAATGAAAGACTACGACCTCAAGAGAAAACTATATCTAATTTAAATTTTAGGCGAACAAAGTTTTTTGGTCTAACCTATCTTGACTCACTTTAGAACTTGTAGAAAAATGTTTGCAACGATAAACACATAACATTAAACCGTGAAATGTAAAAGCCTATTTACTATGCTTGACTGATGTATCCAACCATAAACCCTTAACATTAAACAATCAAATGTGAAAGCCTTTTACAATATTTAACTACCTGCTTTGAAAGAGGAGCTCCTAAAAACACTTCTTGACATCAGTTCTATATACAGTACTTTCTAAGACATATCTACTCATAGCTTATATAAATAATGTATGATATATAAGCTCGGTGATTCACCCATAAACATAACAATATGACACAACAAGGTTTCAGATTTTTCATTATCAGTTACAGTATTTATAGGTTATAGTCCAAGTTAAGCGGTATACATATTTAAATATCATTGATAGGATATTTGTAAAACTGAGCTATAAGTACATAGATGAGGCTTTATACCTTTGGTGCGCTCATTTCTCTTCTGAGTCTTGGTAAAGACAGACTTCTAACTTGAGAACAATACCTCAGTCGCTGTTAGCCAAGATTACCTGTCAGTAAAATGACTGATGGCGAGGTCATCGAACTCGCCCAGACAATGATGTACCATGACCATAATTTATGTATTCTACATACTATTGTGTGCTTAATGCATAGATTCCATACCATTGTGTGCTCAAAAATTATATGGATTGGTATAAGGAATAGCTTGATACGCCTCTTGAAGGATATGTCCAGTTATAGGCACATCACCAGCAACCCAATTTCCTTTAGCACCCATTAGCCATAAAGCCTCAGCGTGTAACTAAAAGCTTTATGAAGCAGGACATCAAGTGACTCGCGAGTACCATGAGCCTTTTCAAGCTGAGCTTTTTAAGCCATATCCTCTTTTTAGTTCAAAATGCAGCAAATGCATGACTATATCTTATGAGTAACAAAAAAGATCCAATACCTGATAAAGACCATATAGGAGAGCGTTGTAATCTCCTTACCTAAAGACCTGTTACAGAACGTAGTATCAGGAGACTTGTAATAAAAAAATGTAAAGAGATGTTACTGTCGGTTAACAATTAAATCAAAAAACGCAGCCAGAATCAATACAAGCGTCTATTATATTTTTTTATAAATAACATTTGGGATTTTGTGTGTTGCGTTGCGAGTCATATCCCCTGCTCTAGTTTAATGAATTAATTACACACTGTATTAGAGGTTATTTGATACTGTAAACAAATATTGAAGTTAGTTACTGAAATTAAGACCTACATATCGATTCTTTCGGGGGGTTTTGATGAGATATCAACCGGTAATCCAACAACAATGCCCCACATATTCTTCTTTTATCAGCACGTTAAAATAAGAGACAATCTTGCTGTGTTTCGACTCCCAAACCCTGCTAAAATAAGAGCAGACAAAATTATTTATATGAATATTGCAATCAAGAATTGGAATATGAGCATCAAAGATATGTTAGGTTTAAGAATGTGACCTGCTCCTGTAGTATCCCTTTATGTAAAGACGAATTTCAGTTTGCTGGGTCACACTGCACAGAGAAATGCACTTGCATAAGGGTGTGTCTTGAAAGTGATTATGTAATATTCATTGATCAGAATCACATAATGAGTGGTATTAGATGGAGTTGTACAAAGTTGTGTGTTTAGACGTGATTGAAATTGAAGTTCTAATAGTATGTGACATCATAGTTACTATATTAATTCAAACAACCAAAACTTGATAATTGACGTCAAAATGAAATTATTAGTTTTTAAACACAAATTAAAATCCAAACACCGCCATTTTAAGTCCTTTTTCAACTTACTAATGGCACAATATGAAGATAAAGCTCCTTGTTTACCTCACTTCCCCAACAACTTCTTTTGTTGCCTCGCTTTCACCATCAAACTCTTCTTTAATCCATCTTTGTGTCCGTTCATTTTCTGTTTCCTACATATTCATTCCAAATGAAGTGAGACTTTCAGATTATCCTTAATTTCCTGTTGCGTGGGAATCAACGTAAGATCCATACTTTTTCAGAAGCCCGTTGCTTTTTCAAAATGCCACCATTAGACACCAAAGCCGACCATGTCTCTGAACAGTACGAACAATAACCCCAGTAGGATTGATTCCTTTCAATTTCCTATACGTTCATTAATCCAAAATTACAACAAAAATTTACAAATTGTTGAAATATGTCACTGTACCCTATATAGAAAAATCTTTCATAAAATTCAAAACAATGACCCTACCCACCCGTAAAGTAATACAAAACTAGTATAAAGGCTTTTGAAAATTACTACCAACATGTTACAACCAACATGTATAAAGTACGACAACCCAAATTCACATCGTTGGAAAAAGACTTTAGATTTCAATCTGTTGCATCAATTTATTGATCAAGTAAACATAACCTACTTGGCAAAGTCAAATTTAAAGCTCCAATTTTAAAGACTAAAATCTAAATTTAGCAAAATATATGACATATAATATAAGACTTATATGTAAAAGCTGCAATTACAAATATCTAGGGCATACCCAATTACCCAATTACAATTTTAAGAGTGTGTTCACGGGATATGTGTATTTGTTTCTATCTCATAACATTACAACATCATAATTTAGAGATGCCAAAAAGGACGTATCGTTTTTTTTTCACGAATGGTGTTTTTGAGGCAGGTTGAATAACCGTGCCAGAAGAAGTCATCATGGCATCATCAACGTCAGACTTCGAGGAATCTTAAGCAACAACTTTAGAATAATGATAAAGCATAAGAATAATTAAAACATTAATATGTAATATAGTCACAAATACCTGCATATTATTAAGGTAGGAAGGAAAGAAATTTCAGAATCATCGAGCAGAACATCATCTTCTGAAAAGTCGACCACGAA
The DNA here is from genome assembly GCA_025667525.1 of Glebionis coronaria. Taxonomy (NCBI): domain Eukaryota; kingdom Viridiplantae; phylum Streptophyta; class Magnoliopsida; order Asterales; family Asteraceae; genus Glebionis; species Glebionis coronaria. Next base: position 885,664 of record JANFOE010001095.1, read on the forward strand.
CTAATCTATGCTTGAGATCATGTCGAATGTGGGTTTTAGACTTTCAGATTGTTTATGGTTTTTCCATTTTATGATGATTTTTACTTTAATAATTGGGCATTATTCCAATTTACATAGTCTGGACGTCAAAAAAAAATTCGAATGTTGCTTTATATATTTAATTTTTAGAAACATACTACATCTACTATTATGATCAGATGGTAGACACGTTTGTTTATGAACTAAAACACCCGAGTTTAATTCTTGCTAAAGGCAAATTTTTAATTATTTTTGGAATTTTAAAATATCAAAAATTGAAAAAAAAAATCGGAAGTTGTTAAAAAATATTGAACTAATTTAATTCCAAAAAGTGCTAAAAATAAATTGATGACTGCTTATGTGGCATTTCCCTCCTGTTATATATAATGTAAATATATATATATATAATATATATACATATATATATATATATATATATATATATATATATATATATATATATATATATATAATATATATATATATATATATATATATATATATAATATATATATATATATATATATATATATATATATATTATATATATATATATATATATATATATATATATATATATATATATATATATATATATATATATATATATATATATATATATATATATATATATATATATATATATATATATATATATATATATATATATATATATGTATGTATATATATATATATATATGTATATATATATATATATATATATATATATATATATATATATATATATATATATATATATATAAATATATCTCTATATTATATATAGGTATAATTATGATTTGATACCACACCTCTAATCCCAGTCATATGTGACATGTCACCTCTAAACCAATGGGATTTCATAAATCCCTAAAAAATCGCCATTTTCGACGTTTTTAATGATTTGAAGTCGCAGTTTAAAATCGCGTTTTGAAAATGCCCATTTCAATTTTTTTTTTTGAAACGCAGTTTTGGAAAACTTTTCAAAAAATTTATTAAAAATTCAATTGACAAGAATTGAACCCGAGTTTGTTTGTTATAAACCAAGAAACTTTACCAACTGTGCTAACCAAGAATTGAACCCGAGATGTAAAGATGGTGAATAATATATATATATATATAATATATATATATATATATATATATATATATAATATATATATATATATTATAATATATATATATATATATATATATATATATATATATATATATATATATATATATATATATATATATATATATATATATATATATATATATATATATATGTGTGTATATATATATATATATATATATATATATATATATATATAAATATATATATATATATATATATATATATATATATATATATATATATATATATATATATATATATATATATATATATATAATATATATTAATATATATATATATATATATATATATATATATTATGTATATATATATATATATATATATATATATATATATATATATATATATATTTATATATATATATATATATCTATATATATATATAGTTATATAGTATATATATATGTATATATATATATGCATATATGTATATATATATATATATATATATATATATATATATATATACATATATGCATATATATATATATATACATATTTATATATATATATATATATATATATATATTATATATATATATATATATATTATATATATATATATATATATATATATATATATATATATATATATATATATATATATATATATATATTATATATATATATATATATATATATATATACATATATGCCATATATATACATATATATATATATATATATATATATATATATATATATATATATATATATATATATATATATATATATATATATATATATATATATATATATATATATATTATATATATATATATATATATATATATATATATATATATATATATATATATATATATATATATATATATATATATACTAGTTGCAAAACCCGTCCGATGGACGGGTATGACTTGTAATTGTCATTTATATTTTTTATTTTGCTAAAAATTGTTTAGCTAAATATTTTTAAAAAAATCTTTAGCTAATTATTGGTGTTAAAAATTCTACATTATGCAACCAATGTTTGTTAAATTATTTGTGTTTATTATATTTACGTAATGTATCCTATAATTTTGAAGTAACCATATACAGTTTGTATTAACTTTATTACAAATTGTACACCATAAGACATGTAAAAAAAAATCATAAGTTTTGTAATTTTTTAAACGTTGTTATGGACTATAATATCTGAATAATAATCGGTTACATGTACTCAATTAAAAAACCAAATAATAATTGATACATATGTATTCAATTAACAAAGGTCTACTCTCTTTGTCTTATAATTATAGTACACCGAAACAAACATATAGTTTAATAAAAACATTATTATTTCAGTTTTTCTTCTTTTACTTTTTACAGAATGACACTATTACCTTTACCAACTAATTTACAGTATTTTTATTATTTGTAATAATACCTTCAAGTCAGGGTAATATAATAAACTTAATATATTTTCCTTATCAATTTTTGAAGGTGGACTATTAATTTGAAACGTCGAAAAATAATAAACTGAACTATAACGTGAAGCAAACTAAATTAAACATAACTTAAGACATCAAAAAAGCATTTATTTAACAAAAAATAAGTATTTTTTTATGGATGAATAACTTTTAAGCGTTTAATTATGTTTCTAAAATGAAACATATGTAATCTTCATGATCACCTAAAAAGTTAAGAACAATATCACATATGTCATGTCTAGTTTTACGTAGTAATTTATTTAGTGCATCTACACTTTTTATCTTCAAGGTCATTACGTTCCAAGTCACGATATGATTATGTTACAATTTATTTTGCCTTATGGTAGATATCCAATATAGATTCGTCATATATCATAAATTATCATTCTCATTACACATTAAAATTTTATTTTATCTAATAAAATTGTTAGGTATTTCTTGTGTATAACTAAGTTTTTAGAATATAGTTGCCTCCCAATCTAATATAGTTAAATTTATGTCGGTCCCCCATCAGCATAAATACTGAATTTAACTTAATAAAATAAAAACTTTTTGAATCACATGTTGATGTAGCGTTTCATCATGGTCAGAGATAGGTCTGTTGAAAAAGTCAACCTAACCCGAACCCAAATAAGCATATTTGGGTCGGGTCACTCGGGTCCAAAAATGTGTTCGGATCAATTCGGGTTGACCCGAGTTTTAATTAGGCTCAAGTTCAGATTTATATTTTTTAGCCTTGACCCGACTCGACTTGACCCGAACCCGACTAACCCGACTTGGCCCGACTCAAATTACACTTTTACATTGTATTAAAATTTAAATGAGCCACTTTTTACTATTTTTCCTTATACTTGGGTTGACCCGAACCCGAGTCGACCTGACCCGAATTGACCCGACTCGAACTGACTCGAACCCGACTGACCCGAGTTCTAATTAGGCTCAGGTTCGAGTATGATTTTTTTGAGTCCTGACCCGACTTAACTCGAACCCGGTTGACCCGACCCGATCCCACCCCCTAGTCAGAGATGCATTTTGATCATTATTGCTCTTCTAGCTCCATTTTAGATCTTTGAACACCTCTTTGTCTATCGTATAAACATGAGTAAAATACAAAAAACAGTTAACATAACAAAATACATAGTATGAAAATGCACCATTAATTATTTAATTTCCTTCTCGATCCACTTAAGCAAGTAGAATTTTTCTCAATACTATAGTATAATATATTCATCACTGATAATTCTAGTCCAAAGATTTGTGTCCTTGCAGTGTACAGGCAAGTCAATCACCAAATTACCAAGCATCATTAGTTCTGATAACCTGGCGCAATTCGCTGCATCCACTTGAGCTGCTTCCTAATTCCATCCACATAACTATGGTATATTGAAAAAGCAAAGAAGTTGAGAAGGCATACCATCCCGATTAACTAAGAAAATTCAGTGGAGGATGAGACCCTAGAGTACAAAATAAAAATACAAAGACGGCCAACAATGATCATCCTAACAGAGGAAAATTCTTTGCTTTAAGTTGACTCATGATGTGAACATTAAACAAGGGGCCAAACAAAACTCTAATTGCGGATCACAACATATAGCCCATAAGAGAAATTATCTCCCATGAAGCGACAAACACATTAATAACACATTATGCAATTTATGATCCTTTTTGTTTAAGGACTTGGTAATGCTTAAAAGCGGTCCTCACTCTCCACTCCATCATTTGTCATATGCTAAGGTGTGTTGATCCTTATGAAATAACGCATTGATTCCTGGGATCCCACGGATATTTCAGTACACGTAATTTCAATATTTCTTAATAACTAACATGAACATGTATAATATATAAATTCAAGGGGTACTAACCTCCAAGTCTTTCATATTAGTACAAAAGATGAAATCTACCCAAAACCAAAAATAACAGCCATGATGCTCACACAACCTTAATTCTTGTTTGTGCATAATATAATTAACATAAATAACTACCCTAAGACAAAAAACTGAAATTCGGTTCTATATTTTGCCAAGTTTCTATGAGGCACAAGACAAGATACTTTTTTTAGATTGCTTTGTAATCATACAAACAACAGTAAATGTTGATGTTTTTGAATAACTGAGTATTATACTTCTCGAATTCACGGTTTTTTCTTCTCATTTTTAGGCATATTTATCGACAGTGGTAAGCTACAACCAGCAGCAACACGTCAAGCTACAATCACCAAATATAAAAGCAGCAAGCCGAAAAGACAAGCTATTCTTAGTCATTTAATCAGATCCAAAAAATGATATTACTGATTATATGTGTTTTCACATATTACTGGGAAAGATCCCGACTAATTTGCTACTCATACCTCAGTTGGACAAAAAAAGAATAAATATGGAAAGTGAGATGGGGAAAACTTCATGAACCTCAAGTAGTAATTTGGTTACAAATTCAGTATTATGCTCAACTTAGCTCTTATAAGAATAAATAACTCTTTGATGAAGAAGGCGTTTGATTCCAGTATGCGTTTTTACATTCACAATACACCCTCACATAAAAAAGGAAAGAAATACAACTGGCTAATATTTCAATTGGTGACTTTAAAGATGCAAAATACCAGTAAATTATGAAATATCAGGTATACAATGACAGCAAAAGGTCTGTATTATACAGAATAAAATGCATAAAAGTATGTATGTTTTTCTTTATCTTTAAAGAGTAATAAACCATACCTGATCGCTTTCATCCAAGAACATAGTTACTTTACATTCCTCAACCAAAGCACCAGCAGTTCCAACACCCTTTTTACCCTTTGTTTCTGACACCTACTGAGAGTTTGCACTGCTCTCTAAGAACATTAAGCAACTGTGATAATTAAGTGTATTGAAAGAAAAATTTGGTATGAAAAATAAACATAATTACTAAATTATCAATCTACACAGAAAATTAGTAATATCTTACAAAGATATTGTAAAATTGATACTACGTAGATTACATGATCTTGCTATTAGTCAACATTTTCTGTCAACAAAAACTCTTAATAGACATTAATAAGATAAAAAGATGGTCTGAGAAAAAGCTGATCAGCTACACCTCGGAGAACAATAGTGGTTGTCCAACCTGACGACGCAGAAGCCTTTATGTTGGTACAGCCCGTGATTGGGTATCAGCCGGGATCATATTGAGTATCAGCCGGGATCATCTAAAAACTTATTGCAGCAATAACGAAGAATATAGCATACTTAATATTCTCATATTGTTTTTTATGCATAACTTATATTTGATTGGGTATCCTCTGATGTAGAAACATTTGTTATATTATGTGTTTTCCCAGCAATCTGTTTTTCATATGTTTTTTTTTAATAATATTAAAATTAACTTGATAGAAGTGTAACTATACCTTTCAAGATTGGACTTCGTAAACCAAAAAGTGGGATCTGGTGCAGGAAGTTTAATCGAGTAGCCTCCTTTCAAAACCTGAACTTTTGCGTACTTGAAATGAGCAACTAAAGGTTCCAACGGTCCAGATGCAAGTTTCTCTATGAAATCACCAACACATATAACCGGATCACATCTTCCATTTAGTAAATTAAAATGAAGAAATGAAAAAACATTAGATCACTCGGAATAATATAAATCGGAATGACCGAAATAATGGATAGGGATTAACTAAGTTGAGGGAAATACCAAATAAAACATAAACTTAGACTATTACATAATACAACATACCAATCCCTGTCGAAGAAATATCCAAGTCTGTCCTCAACATCAACTTATCCGATAACATTTACCACTTCTCCTCCGCCACAGATCCCATTTTGATTTCTAGAACAAATAAGAATGTACACATTATTTGTTATTTATTCTTCTTTACATTCAAAAGCCATTAATATGCTACTTATTTAGGTTGTTAGGTGATTGCATGCCGTTTTTTCCTGTTTGTATATGTCACTTTTGTTGTGCCTGAAAACATCACACAAGTGGGTATGAAACTGCGAGGTCTGTTGGTTGGTTTCTTAAACGCATAAGTGTTTCTTTTTCTTTAGAAGTGTACCGATACATCTTGCTTTTTTTGCACGTTGTAAGCCCTTTAGCTACTACCATAAATTTATAAACACCAAGTTAGTGACACTTTTCCTTGCAAGTTATCAACAAAATGATTATAGTATTTACTGATTGTATTTAATAAAGCATCAGTTTATTATGTGGCGTTAAATCTGAGTAGAATGCTTTTTTAAACGACCGGTATTTCATAAAGCATTAGTATTATTATTTCGCGAATAATAGTGTGTTGCTGGCATCATGCACCGCGAAGCTACACATATAGCAAAAATAAGGGGTATTACAAGATATTGCATATTATCAAATATAAATATAATAATACAAAAGATTTAGCTTCACATCCTATAGGAGAGTTAATTAGTTGCAAATGTAAAAACGTAGATGCATATGTCAAGAGATTTAACACCTACAAGCATGCAATCAGACTACATGGTAAGTTAGGTTACCTGATTTTCAATGAATAGCCATGGAGGCCTACACGAAGCTCCTTGACGGGAAGTATTGAAGGAGTTAGCACTGCTGAAACCTGTGAGAAACCTACCTTGTGACATCTGATGACTTTATGGAGCTCCATATCCTAGTTGTGATGTTCAGTTTTTGTTTGAATATGTTTCAGGCTTATGTTGCGCTGATATCAATGCCTGTATTCTAGTAGATGGCATTGGTTAAGTATAATTTGGCATCGCTCGTAATTATGAGATGAACTTCACCGTCTGTTGTGTATGTTCTTACATTGTGAATCAAAAGGATCAAGCCACGTATCCTCTCCTCTAGCAATAAACATGAAACCTAACTTTGGTTAATGATGCAGATTTCACAGTGCAGGGCATATCATAACTCGCCACCAATCCAAGACTAAAAAAAATTAAAAAGTTAATGTCTACTTACTTAATGAGAAAGTGAAAGTTGTGCATATGGTGATTTGGAAAAAAAAACTTACCGAACTACATCCCAACGCTTGACATTAGATCCATCTCTGTTGTGGTAATACAACGATTATCTTTACTCACTTTAGCACTTGCCACAGGTTCCAAACACTTCTTTCCCTTTCCGAACACTACTTTCAAACTTTTTCCAGCCTCTCATGTCACCGTAACAACTATTTTTCAACTTCTCGAGTTCTGCATCACTTAACCTTTGACCAGTTCTTTTACCTCAATGTGGAAAGTAGCCACGGTCACATCCGAAGAAGATGAATGTGCACTAACGCTTTATTTATTGCCCTTTCACCGTCTTCAAGATACGATCATTGTCACGAAGTTGTCTTAGCTAACCATGGTCATGACATCTCGGCTTTAAAACTTATAAATATTATAGGTAATATTTTATAGCTTTATTTATAGCTGAAAGACGTCAATACTTATAGGTAATATTTTGAAGAAGGGGATTAGTATTGTGGAACTTACAAATCAGCTAATTCACCACCTATATCGATCCTTTTACCCATTTGTAGACCATTGCAACACTATTTCCAGAAACAAATATCCAAGATGCATATGGCAAACAAAGAAAATCCGATGGTTTCCTGATTATGAGTAAAAATAACATCTGGACTGATATAACTGTTATAATGAATGATTTTCAATTACGTATCCCAAGTCTAGAACGAATGCTCGTCCAATAGAACTTCCATATTCTAGATAAAAAAGTTGTTCTAACTGCATCCTGGATTGGTATAATAAGTGTTAAAATGTTTTCAATTATTTCTTGAGGAAGGGTGTTGATTAGATCATAGCTTAGGTTTTGAAGCTTCATGGTTAATCTTAATCTCTTAAGTACTTCCTTAAAGTATGATACTTCACAGGCCTCCAACGTATATCGCAAAAACTCATAATTTTATAAAGTGTATAACCCGAGAGTAAATGATAAAATTTTATACACGATACAATGTATTAGCAGAGGCAACTTATAGATGTCAAATTACATGCACATCTTTCATTTTGATAGACATGTAATTTGATTACCTAATCATGACTCTGATTGCTAAAGTCGAAACAATGACTTTCAATATGGACATCCAACCCCAACCTTTGGGTCAGGTTCTTATGATCCAAACACTTTTTCTTCACAAAGTAATAGCTTTTAGCCGAAAAGCACATTTTGTGGCACCTAGCCATCAGGAGCTCTTGGCTACGACACGACCTTAATAAGGGCGTATTGTTAAAGGTTGTTTATTTGAGCTTGAATAGGACCGATAGGCAAAAGATTGTATGAACATGAAGTAGGTATTCGATAAACAAATAGGGATTACACTACATACTAATACCAAATGGAACACGAATAATATATCAGAAGAATAGTTGAAATACTGAGATTAAGATATACCTATTTAATCAATCTTGGAAACTCTAAATTCGACAATAACTCGTCCAAAATCTACCAAAAACCGCATCTAAATATGTGATTAACGCGAGGAAGGGATAGCAAGAGCTAGGGATAATTTATTTTTTATTCAGCTCCTCCACTTATGTATCGAATAAATATTTACAACTATAATGTACCTTGACAATACCATTTCCAATTGTAGGAACTGGCACTGCCTATTAAAATTCCACAAGCACTGGCTATAAAGGGCTTGTCTACTTAGGAACCTCCTAAAAAGGTCCCTTCTACTCAGAAACCGCCTAAAAAGGGTTTGTCTACTCAAGCATCTACTGAAAACGTTTCATTCACTCAAGTACCAGCTGAAAAGCAATCGTCTCCTATGGCACTGCCTAAAAAGGGTGTGTCTGCTCGGGCACTGCCTATAAAGGACCCGTCTGATCATGCACCGCCTAGAATGTCTATTCAGGCACGTGTAAATTGGTCGGGTCTACTCAGGCACAAACCAAAAAGGTTTTGTCTATCAGGCACTGCGTACAAAGGTTTCAACTACTCAATCCGGCTTAAAATCTATCAAAGGCTACAAAGTGAAGAAAGGCATTGCTCTTAATGCATCATCTTGCAAAAATCTCGTGCCTGCCATTTTTTAGTATGTTGAAATTCATAAAAACACTTAATCAACTGAGTACATAATTAGTACATATCCGTATCTTATTAATTGATATGAAAACAACTTTTTTTCATTGTGAAGTGGAAACCAAATAATGAAATAAAAGTTGAGAATGCTTAACAATTTATATGCCTTAATCTCCTCCATCTTCTCAGCATTTACATGCCCTAATCACCATCGACTCATATCACGACACGCGTCAAAATTTAAGTTTGATCATGGCTCGGTTTTCCAAAGTCGAGCAACCTACCTGATGCATAGCGGTATTTCAATATGAATTATTTACATACACTTTCATAATGGAACACAAACTTTGGATAAAGGGATTTTTTGAACCCAACTTCTACTACAGTTCAAATGTATGAGGATTCTATAGTTTTATCATTGTATGCAATAATCAACTTGAAACTAAAAAACTTGTAATTCTTGACACTGGTTTATACGTTTTTGTGGCTAAGTTACCGAGTTCACATCGACCGTAAGACTACCCGGTTCCATGACAGCTAACACATATACGGGTAAAACACAAACACGCACTAAATGAGAACATAACACGACTGCAAAGTTAAATTGAAGTGTGTGTTAGTACCATATAGGCTAAATTAAGGTTAACTTGAAGGCGAACCGCGAGTTAAAATCAACCTTATAAACAA